>VZRH01002093.1:371065-382735 GCA_013397555.1 Urocynchramus pylzowi
TCCTTCTTGGACAGCTGGGTTGGGAAAAGCAGCTTCCACCAACACCTGGGGTCATCTCAGAGTGCAGAGAAGACCCCGACAGGGACACTTTGGGCAATATTTGGTGGGATCTACCTGACTGCACGTCTGGCTTTGGTCTTTAAAACCTCAGGAGTATCTAATGCAACTTGAGCTCACAGAGGTGATGCTGTAACCTTCTTCCACAACCTCCAGCCACAGGTCTCTTCTAACATCCCTTCCACTGGGACATTTGGCTAGAAACTCCTGTGCTTAAAAGATAGAGCAGAGCCTATTTTATTTAATATGTTTTTTTCTACTTCTTGCTGCTTGTTGGCACTGCACTGCATCATTAATAAGCTGTTCCCAGGGTACCCCAGACTTGCCTCACAGGTAATTCCTGCAGGTCCCACATTCTGGTTCAGCTGGAAATGTCTTGTCGTGATCACTGCATGTGAGAAACAGGGAATATGGACAGCAGCAGGCACTGAAATCCAATTTTACTGTCAGACTGATGCTACCAAAATTCCACCTCAAAATCATGGGAATTAAAATGCACCTACCAGCTGTAAACCCAGACAGACACTCACAAAAATTACTCTGAAACACCTGGAAAATTTAGTAAATCACGTTTTCCTTGATCAAGTTGAGTAGTTGAGTTATATCCATGCTGTAGGAATCAAAGAAATCTTCGTCTTCTTTTAGGTGGTACAGAACCCAATCTCTTCCCCAAGTGGCACTGAAGGAGTGACCTCCATTCCCACTAACCAAATTGAAATAAAGCATTTTTCACTTTAATCATTTAAACAAGTCCTTAAAAAAAAAAAAAAACTGTTTGGAGGCAGCTTGAAAAATGTTGAGCTCATTGAAGGAAAAATACAGTAAAAAAGAACTCCAAAAACTTCATCTTGTGTTTTATTTTTTAAAGCAGGGGAAAACATGTTAAATTTTAAAATATTAAATAGTGTTTGACATTAAATTAAGGTGCCTCACCAGTAAGCAGATTTAATTAGATTAAAATACTGAGTGCAAATGGATTGGACTGTAGATGATTTGGCTGGGTTAGACAACTATTAATTGGTTGAGTATTCTGTTGTCTCAGAGGTCAACATCAAAAAAGGGCCCATTAAACTTAAATATTGCTGAAACTGTCCACAGGTACAGAATCCTGGAATGGTTTGGATTGAAGGGACCTTAAATCCCATCCAGTGGGATGGGATGGCCTTGCCATGGGCAGGGACACCTTCAATTATCCCAGGGTGCTCCAACCTGGCCTTGGGCACTTCCAGGGATGGAGCAGCCACAGTTTCTCTGGGCTTCACCTTCCTTCCAAAAAAGCTAAAGAATTCTCACTAAACAGCATATTATTGTTATCAAACTGCCTTTCCTAACCAGCAGCTTTAGCAAAAGCAATCCCAACACACCTCACTATCCAGTGATAACACTGGTGTTCCAAATCTTGGCTGGAAATGTGGGATAACAGAATGGAATATTTATTTTGGTGCCACTGGCTCCCAGACATGTCAGATGTGGGCCCATAAGGAATTCTTGTGGGAATTCTTTTTATTTATTCTATTTTTTCCTATTTATTCTATTCCTATGGGAATTCTATTTATTATTATATTTATTTATTTAATTCCTATGGGAATTCTTTTTATATTGGGAAGTCTTTTTATTTCTCTGTCATGGCTCTCAGCAACCAGGTTTTTAATTTAATTCCATTCCCTAGCTCTCACCTTTGGATGGAAGTGTATAGATTAACAACCTGTATTTATGGCAGAACTTTGAATAACCCCATGGGAACAGGTGGCATACCAACTCAGCAACCTCCCAGCCCAGTAAAATTCTCGTTTTAGTGACACCTCAGTGGCAGAATAACCTCAACCTCCCTCCTCTTCCTGCCCACGATGAGTCTACAAAAAGGCCATTGTGCATGGCTGCCTTTGAGAAGGTCATGGCTTGAGAGGACTAAAAGGTAAAGAACCTCTCTATATTCACAGGGTGAACCTATTATTTGGAGATAAAAAGGAAAATCTGCAGTAATTCACCCACATCTCCTTCATGTTACAGAAATAACAGCATTGCTGCTCTCCCCAGTTCAGTATTCAAAGGATAAACACATAGAAAACCTCTGGAGGGTCAGGTCAGCAAACTGGGAGCTGGGCAGGCAGCAGGAGCAGTCATTGATGGGTTTTATGTGCAGAAAGGTGCTGGACCAGAGGAGCCCCTTGTCCTGCTCCAGAGTGGCAAATCTTACTAAAAATAATCTGATTTACCACCTACTGTGCTTCTGAGAGGTGAATTAACAAATATCCTTCTCAAGGCTTCATTTTATCATTACTCCATAGGTGTCTCTACAGAAAATCCAAAATCCCAGAACAGTTTGGGTTGAAAGGGATGTTAAATCCCATCTGCTGTCAGCTCCTACCATGGGCAGGGACAGTTTCCACTATGCCAGGTGTCTCCAAGCCCCATGCAGCCTGGCCTTGGACTCTTCCAGGGACCCAAAGGTACCCAGTGCTTCTCTGGGAATTCCATCCCAGCCCCTCACCACCTTCACAAGGATAAATTTGCCCTGAATTTCCCATCCAACCCTCCCGCCTCTGGCAGCAGGAATCCAAATGTTGAGGGGGATGACCAACAGGAAAGGCTGCTTTTCTCATTGAATAGACCCAGTTTGGGTTTTAAAGCCATTTTTTAATCATTCCCCAGCTGAGAGCTGGCACTGCAGCATTTTAGGCTGGTTCCAGAACCAACTGTGGCAGATTTAGAGCAGAGATATCAATGAGACCTTAGTCATGGAATTGTTAATGCACTGCTACAGTAGCCCCAGAAACACACAATGATTTTTATTGGAACACACATATTTCTTCCAGACAGGTCATGACATTTTATCAGATTTGTTTCTGTATGGAAAATTGTCATACTATAACCAAACCATTTTGCAGTTGCTGTGGTAACTGCAGAACCCACTTAAAAAGGTAACCACAGAATAAATAGAATTGCTGTGTAAACCCCAGAGCCAAGCTTTCTTTACTAGCTAAATGAAGAAAGTGTGGGGCTGGAAATATAAAGGAATTCAAATTCAACAGCAGAAACAATTGGATACCAAAATTAAAATTCAGTCTTTCAATTCACTGTATCAACTGCCTTTCTTTCACTTGACTTTTACTGGAATACTCTTACCATGCTATTTTCATTTTTGAAGTCATCACCTGTTTTTTCATGCTCAGAGACCTCAACTCCTCTCAGCCTCAGAATTTCACAGCCACAAACCAAATGGCCAGTGATGCTTATGAGATGGATGGTTTGGATACTGCTGTGGTTAAAGGAAACTCCTCTACAGAATGATTTTCTGTGGCTCGATTTCATTTAAAATGTTCCTGGCACTCAGTCTGTGTTTTCATTCCCAAATCTCAAAACACTGCAGGATGTGGGATGGGATGGTGTGCCGAAACTCCTGGCTTCATCAAGGCCTTTTCCATCTCTTCAGTGGAGCCAATATTTTCCCAGACTTGCAAATTAAAGGAAATAGCAAGAAACTGCAGAAGTTCTGTCAGTTTATGCTAAATCCGGTGAAGGGCAGCGGTTCAGTGCACCATCTGCTATAATTTTAAAATGTGTCCAGTCAAAAAAATCTCAGTCTTTCTTAAAGAGACTGGCTCCAAACAAGTCTGGACTACCATGATGAGGGTGCCTGTTGGAATAACACCTCCAGGATAAGCTGGGGCACCAGAACAGCCCTGAACCAGTGACCAGGAAGACTTTACATGAAGAGAGTCCTGAACTCAAACCTGCCAGCCTTGACTTGTCACCCCAGGGTCTGAAAGGACAACTTGGGACAGACCAGGGTGGGGAAAGGAAGAGTCAAAGCACAGGATCTTTCTCCAAGGATTGGTGGCTTCTCAGCATGAGGAAAGGCCCAGGGGTGAGTTTTCAGGAATGGAGCTGCTCACTCAGAAATGCTCCAGTCAGATTGAGAAGCCAGTCTAGAATCATCTAATGGTCACACCTGCCCTCAACTCAGCAAAACTATCCCGTGGCATTAAGCTTGAGGAAGGAAAGCTCTAGATCAGCAGCACCCACTGGAATCAGCATCACCTCCTTTAATAAAGGGAAATAACATTCATAACTCACTCAGTGTTGTAACTGATTCAATAATGGTGATTACATGCAGATGATTTTTTCTCAGAGTGTGACACTCCATGCAATACATATTGCATAGAGAAATCTGAGATTGCTCCCCTGTCCTCAAAATGAAATGGTGCCTATGGTTATACACCAACAGCTGCACAATAAAGCCCTCAAGACAAATAATGTTACAAGTAGTTTTCAGCCACATCTTTCTCCAAAGTTATCATTTGTCCCCTTGTTTCCACAAGATCTCCTTGGCAAGGTTTGCTCACAGTAATTAAAAGGAGTTAATTGCACAGGGGCTGAAATAATGCATGAGGAACTGGGGATGAGACCTCGGAAAGGTCATGGACTCACTCATTATCTCTTTGCTCCCTTCTGTTTCTGTGCTCTGCCCTTTCTCATGCCCAGGAAAAGGCTCTGGATGTCATCCCCAGCCCCTCTCCTGTCGGGATAATTAGAGGAAGTGGCAGAAGAAACACCACCCCACACAGGTCAGGGAAACCTGTCTGGGCACCAAAGGAAAAGAGGACACATCAGAATGATGCCAAGGACCTAAACAGGTTCCCAGAAAATAATAAAATATGGAATAGCTGGAAGCAATGATATATAACAGATGAAGGCAGTCTGCCTGTTGCTGGGAATGGGTTATAATGTGGAGTCTCCTCCTGGGAAAGATGCTGGAAACCAGATGGATTGAAGGTCTGAGGCTCTCCACAGGCAGTGAGACTTTGCCTTAGGGCACAACATGTAAGAAATCATTTATGGCTCGTTTTCAGTTTGCCTTGTGCCTTGCTCACCACCAGCAAGATTGACACTGAAATATTTTCCTACAGGACTGATTTCTCCTGGACTTTACCAGTGCCTGCAAACCCTCTCCAGGGACTCAGTTATCTAGAACAGAAGTATTAATTAGTTTGTCTTGATCCTTTTACCCATAGACACATACCCAGATTGCAAAATAAAAATAATATGACCTTTAATATTATAGTATTTTTCTTTTTTCATCTTCAGTAACACAGTCATGCTCCTTGAGCAGAACCTCACCCAGCACCTCTGTGATTAATGCCATGCCTTGGAGGTAGAAAATCTCACTGGTTCTGACAAACAGAAGCAAAATGTTATCATTGCTAACATGATGTTTGTCCTTCTGGGATGCCAGCATCCCTCCTGGCCCCCACAGGAGCTGTTGCTGCTGCATTTCAGGTTTATAAATAGGAGGAGAAACTCCCCTGAGTCTGAAGTAACCCTTCAATCAGAGGGGTGCCCTGATGGGAGGATTCAGAGCAATATTTTGGGAGAAAAAACCTTCCCCAGTGATTATTCTCTTCGAGGGAATTTAGAAAAAGACACAAAGTGACAGGACAAGGGAACAGTTTCAAACTGAGAGTATAGATTGGATGTAAGGAAGGAATCCTTCTCTGTAGGGATGAGGGGTGGGATGAAATTCCCAGAGAGGCTGTGGTTGTCCCTGTATCCCTGACAATGTCCAGGCCTGAAGAAGGTTTGGAATACCTGGGACAGTGGAAGGTGCCCCTACCCATGGCAGGGATGGTGCTGGATGGGCTTTGAACCTTTCCAACACAAACCATTCCAGGATTTCATTATTTTATCCAGCCACACCATCATCTTGTCCTTGCTGCATAATTAAGGTTAATTAAAGCAGATCTTCCCCAGGTCTTGCTCAGTCAGGGGGTCATGGGGGATCATTGGGACCACAAGGAAAAGAGTTAATGAGAAAAAGTGCCTTAACCTGGTATTTCTTCCCCATCTACTGAGTCATTACATTTGAGCATAATATAAAATGCTTTTAATTTGGCAGCAGTTCAGATGCTCTTTTTCTCAGTGTTTTAACCCAAACCACATATACACCATCCTGTGTAAATAAAATTATACACACATATATGTTTATTAGCCCAAACCACATATAAACCTTATAATGTCAAAAAAAAAAAAAAAAATTGAATGGAGGGTTCTGAGCACCAGAGTTTTCCCCAAACATTGCTGCAGTGGGAGAGTACACGGCTCTATTTCAATGAGCTGAGGGACAAAAAACATCTCAACATGGATATTATTTTACTTTCTATTCATCTCTCTGCAGAGAGAAGGAAAAATTGACCTCAGTGTGTAAGAAAAAAGAAGCCACCAATAACAATTTCATGTTTTAAAGCTCTCTTAAGGTAAGATGACCTTTGGGGAAGCTATACTAATTTCTGGCTCTCTCGTGTCCCCCAATCAAATCTGGTATTTTTAAATATAAACTGTAAAGGAAAGAACATCAAATGCCTACATGTTTGCTTTGTATTGATTCTCACATCCTCTGACATAGGAAGAACATAGTGCCATTGATGGAGTGGAAAATTTGATTCCTTTAAATGTCAGGATGGTCTAAATGCTGCATCTGCTCTTATGTCAAGGAGAGCCAAGAAATTCCCTTCTGGTGCCTCAAAAACTGTCCCTACCAGGGGAGGGGAATACTTGCTTTGGAGGCCAAATTATTGAGAAAATAACCTCTGGAATATGAAGAGCTGAAGAGACAGCTCTGAATTTTGCTGTCTCTCAGCCTGGAACAGGATGGCTGAAGTTGGAGCAGGGAGAAAGAAATTGAGATTGAGGCAAAGAATGGACAAAGCTGGAGCTAAATTACACTAACCAAAGGGACAGCCTGAGAAAGGAAGAGTTAGTTCTTGAAAAAAGACAGGATTGGTAAAAAGGAAAGAGATCCAAGCCTTTATTGCCTTTGGGCATGGGGATAGACCAAGAACAGGCAGCAATTTCTGCTCCAAGTTGTTTTTTAGGTACCAAACTCCACCACAGCTGTTGACAAAATGCTTTTTTTTAATTGAGAGATAAATTTTCCTTTGCAGGGTCAATATTAAAAACAACTTTTAGGTCTTCCTTGAAGCTCTGTTAGGGTGCTCTGAGATGCAGAGGACTTACAAAGCCCGAATTGTGTAAATTTTAGCACAGGGTTGTGTCGTGCTGTGGAAATGTGGCTAATTCCATGTAAAACAGTTTTTCCTGTCATTTCTAATGCTATTACTGCAGAGGTCCACATCTCTGTTTTCCACAGCCAGAGAGGCTCTAGCCCAGCTCCTCAATAAGCTTCCCTGCAGGAATTTATTCCTTCCCCTCAGAAAGATGCTTTTCAGTTTCTAACAGAAATGGGTTTGTCAACTGGATGGATTTGATCGTTCAATAAATGTGTTTTATCAGTGGAATGGATTGGGGTGTTTGCATTTTTGTCACCACCATCTCAATCTGTCCTGCCCATGAAACACATTCCATCAATGCTTTGGGCCACCACGCTCACAGTGTGTGTTTCATCAACAGCCTAAATCCATCCTGTCAACAAAATCCATTCAGAAGGAAAATAACTCAATCTCTCCTGTCAACATCAAGAGGAAAATTCTTGGTGTTTGGAGTATGAAAAACAAAACCAAACCCCACAGTCGAAGTATTTTCAGGACTAAATAAGAAAATCACAAAATATCCATTAGCTTAACATAGGTAAATGATAACAGTGAGAAAATTAACTAACATATTCATATTTCCTGGTGGGAGTGGGATGTGATCCTGGAAATTTCTAGGGTGTCACCTGAAGTTTCCACCACCCAGAACTGAATTAAACACCTGGTTCCCAGATATGCTGGATACTGAGTTTTGTATTTCTTAAGAAAACTCAAAGGCTCAGTAGGCAAAACACAAAACTACATAGAAGATGAAGACAGAGGAAGCTGATTTCTCTTGCTGACAGGAACATCACAGCAGTAGAAACATAAACAAAATCTATTGTGGCCTCCTGGAATTTGAAAATTAAAATGATTGATCAACTCTTCTGCTCAGTCATGGTTATTCCCTCTCTGCCTTGGTTTGCTGCAGCTTCCTGCAGATCCTTTCTGCAAGGTGGCCTTTCCTTCCCCCTCTTCCCTCTCCATAATATAAATTCATCTCCAAAATATATTAAAATAGCCTCAAATAAGATTGCAGAGGATCAGACTCAGTCTGATCCCTTTGAGTCCTTTATTCACCCCAAAGACCATGTCTCCTGGTCACTCTCACAGATGGTGTGCGACTATTAACAGAAGTTTTCAAGTCCTAAAACAACAAAGATTGGCTTTTATAATGTAATAAAAGCCAGGCAGGGTTTGAAAGAAGACTTAGCATCTTTGTATGCCCATCCTGAGATACTGCAAGGTTTTCCTGAAGTATCAGCCACATGCTGCTTTGAAAAAGATGGATTTTTTTTCAATAATCTCAGGCTGGGCATACAAAATCAAGCACCTTTTAAAAAGTTACATTCCCATTTTATTATCTGAAATTTAGTGTATACCCCTTGTGCTCCAACTGTATGTGAAGGATGTACAGGAGTGCTTGAAGGATTTCCATTTTGGGCAGGATAGTTTGGTTTTAAATACATTAAAAGCTGTATCCTGGATGCAAAACAGCTAATTAATGTATTTTTATGACTCTCCTCATATGTGATTTTTTTTTCTTTTCAACCCCCAGCTCATAAGGAAATTTTAGAAAACAATGAAAACCTGAAGTTTATTTTAAAATGGGATGTTTGCTTCTCTTGTGTGGGAGAGAAGATGAACCAGTGTGAACCTCAAAGCCTTAAACATCAAAAGGCAGAAGAATTTTTGAAAATGTTGCTGGACTAGAGAGTCATGTGACTTAAATCCACTGCTTGGTTCTGTAATTCCTGGACTAGATAACATCAAAATAGCCTTAAGCAATGGAAGGTGAGAGAGGAGAAGGAAGACATGCTATAACCAGAAGCAGATAAAAATCAAACAAACCATTTGTTTTTTCAGTATCTAAACAGAATTTGCAAATCCAGAATCCTGGGGCCATTGCAAGGCACGTTCCATTGTGTCCCTCTCCCTCTGCAAGAATAAATAGATAAAGACTCCTTGTGTGGAAAAGCTTTTTAGTGGTGCAGTGTCAATTAGGAATTCATCTGGAGCACCAAGACATCACAGTGATCCCTCACTGTTAGGGGAAGACTTGATTATGAAATTTTTCCAATTTCTTATATTTCTCCACTCCAGATGAAGTTCCTAGTATTCTGAAACTGGCTTTGCCTCTTATTATATTACCTTCCTCCATCCAGGCTCTGTTAATTATCAGACTTTTGCACTGCACTGGTTGGGGATGTATTGTGAAGCCAAAGGATTCATTTTATTCACAGAACAACAAAATTATCTCCAGGGGGAATTCAACAATGGGCTTTTTGCACCTACAAAGTAGTCTTGAGTGTTTCATGATTTATTGATGTAGTTGCTTTGGCTTTCCAAGCTTTTTCATTTTGCTTAATATGCAAACCATCTCCTAGACTCTTGATTTCTACTCACCTTGATCATTTAAAACATAATCTTAGCAGCCTCTTCCCTAGCTCTGTTTCCCCACACTTGGCAAAGGAATATAAACAGCAGCAGGGATTTATTTTTCCTGTTAATAGAAAATGCCTGGACCTTGCAATCTGACCCTTGGAAATGGAATGCAATACCCTCATCCATAACAGGACTAAGTTATTCAGGACAGGGATCATCTATTAATTACCTGTGCAGAAATTCCTATCTCTGCAGAAATGTTATCTTCATCTGATCAAAATAAATGGTTTTTCTGCCTGCCAAATTCTCCTCTGGGTCACACAGGCACTGACAGTTTTGCAGAGTGATTTCTACTGTCTCTCATTAAATTCTTCCCTATGTAGATTCTCTACTCCTCCGTAACTTGTTAAATGGGGTTTTGTTCTGATCAAACAGCTCCAGGAATACCAGAGCTGGCCTGGCCAGGAATCCAGAGCTTTACTAGGGGCAGTCAAGTGTGCCAGTCATACTGACAACACAAAATCAAAAGAAAAATCCAAAATCAAGGGTACTCCAAAGGACAGTGGTGAGCTGTCATTGTTAAAATGCAGCATCAGGGACAAAGGAGAAACCCAGAAGGAGAAAAGTGCATGTATGTATATTTATATACCTTCATCTGGTATATATAATCCACATACAGCATCATTTCTAAAACCAAGTAATTGCAGAGGCACTGTGGAGAGAGCAATTCTTGTGGCAGTGCAAAACCTTGTCATGCTTTGAGGAGCAGTGAGGGAGGGCAGGGACAATTAAGCATTGGACACTTTATTAATCAAACAAGGTGTTAATTGAAACCTTGAAGAGCTGGATAATTCCAACAGCCCAGTTGATGCTTGTCCTCTGCCAGAACAATGGGATTGTCTCTTTCCCCAGTCCCCACACTGATGGATCTCACCCCACTCACTCCCAAACCAGTCAAACTTCATTTCCACACGCTGCATTTCCAACAGAATTTGTGGCAGAGGAAGTTTGAAATGCTGCTGAATTCTTCACCTCTTCCATCCAGAGCAAGGAAACAAACCCATCATCCTTGCCTAGCTTGTAACTCACATTTTCTTCCCTGGCTGAGGACAACCCAGATGCACCCCCAGCTTCTGGCACTTTTGCACACTTTTTGGGCTTGGTACCTATGAGGGACTCTAGGAATCAGGTGGTCAGCCCTAGGCTCATGGCCACAGCTTTATTTGATGCCAATCTGAGTCTCAGCTGAGGAAAGGGGAATTTTTATTTCCTGAGTGAGCAATAGGCTGTCACTCAATGTCTGTCCTGCAGTCAAGCCCCAGGTGGATGTGACACCTCTGGAATCACTGCTGAAATGCTGGGACTGACAAGCCATTGTAGTTGATTATTGGAAAAGTGTGCTAAGAAACCTCAGCCTAGCCACTGCCCTGCTGTTCCTTTGGTGAGTCCTCTCATTCCCCTGTACCCACTGATGTCTCTCCCATGCTTTATTTAAATATCTGGACTGTAAATTTTTGCAAGTCAGGAAAGGGAGCCTTCATTTCACTTGGTTCCTCTTGGGGCTGAACAACCTTCAAAGTCCAGCTGCCATTTCCCCACAACCACATTTCCACAATATTTGGAAAAAAAGGGCCCCAAAAACAGCATATGCATATTCATCATCCCAGCCAGAACAGGAAGGTTCTTTTAAGAGCTAACTTCCAGCATTCCTAGTGCAGGATTTCTGCATTTGCATTTTTATTTAAACCTTATCAGGTCTAATGCTTCGATTCATCATGGTACAATTACATAAAACTGGAGATTAGGCAGAGTCTCATCCTGGGTTTTAGGTGTTTTACCATGCCCTTGTAGTGATGGCATTTATCAAGTCAACACAAATGCTCTTCTCTACCATCACATGTACTAATGGTTTCTTTGCTCCTTTGCCTGTTTCCTTTGGCTTTTCCATGGATGCTTCCTAGACAAAATATAGGAATATACCCCTGGTGGAAGTGAACTCAAATAGAAAACATCCAGGTAGGACACCAAAGGAATCCCTCTCAGCCTTTAATCCCAGCAATTTCAAATATAGAAGCAGCAGGTGTATAATTCATGGAGGCTCTCACCACAAGGGCAAAGGATATTGTGTGCCCCTGCAAAATCCAGAGCACTCATTCAGCATCCTAAATCATCTCAGCTTAGTCAAACATCCCTTTTTTTTTTT
>VZRH01002093.1:382848-439940 GCA_013397555.1 Urocynchramus pylzowi
TTTTTTTGGGGGGGGAGTGATGATAAAAAAACCTCTGTGATGCTCTTTGCTTTGTGGAAACAGAAGGCTATGTCTGTAATGCTCTCTTGGAGTGGGGAGTTGGCAGCTTAAATTCATCCATTAACTAGGTTCCCCGAGCCAGAGCTTTGAAATTGTCATTGCTTTCTGTTAAATGCATTTCAGCCTTGCTTGTCAGATCCTAAATTAAAAGCCCTTTAATTTAAACACAACACAGGCAGTACTTAAGCTGAGTTCCCTCCAAAGCCTCAGTAAACTTGAAGGGTTATTTCAGCCTTCATAGAGCCTCCCATCACTTCTGTCCTCTCTCAAGGCCCTATCAGTGAAGAAATGCAGGAAAAGCAGGCTCAGCACTGCAGTGTCAAGCTTTTATTTTAAATTCTAATGTAATTTTTAATCTTCTGCTGCCTTTGGGCCAGCACAGAGTATGACTGGGAGTTGCATGCTGGATGTACAGGCAGCTCCTGCCCTCATCTACTCTCAGATCATTACTCCTATCATTACACACATGGAAAAAATTTGGGGTAAAAATCAATATTAACAGGTGGTCCTGATGGTTTCAAAGGCCTTTTCCAGGCTGAATGGTTCTATGATAGAAAATGTTCCAGTCTGATTGAGAAGCTGTGGCCTGCCCCATCCCTGGCAATGCCCAAGGCCAGGGTGGAATGGGAGCACCCTGGGATAGTGGAAGGTGTCCCCACCCCTGTAGGGGTTCTAAGGTCCCTTCCCAGCCAAACCATTCCATGATTCTCTGACTCACATGTCAATATTTTTACAATAGAAAATGATCCTCATTTTCAAGGCACATGGCTGTGGTTTTATATCACCACAGGGGTATGGGGAACAGACAAAGGTGATACAGAGACTCCATCATCAGAAGGCTTGAAAAACACTTTACTATTAGAAATTTACAATTCTCATAGAAACAATGGTGGACTTAAGACCTGATTGGCCTTTAGGAATCTTCTCTCACACCACTGGTGACCTGTGAACAGCACACTCTGGAGAACCATATCTACAAACAACAGTTACAGAAAGAGAGATAATAATTGTTTGAATTCTGTCCTCTAAGTTTCCCACAGCTTCTCACAGCTTCCCAGGAAAATCCTGGGACAGCTATGTCTCTCTCTGTTCAAAGGATGTGTGATTACCACAATTTTCAGCAATAAATGCAACCAAATTCCTTGCTGACCATCCCAAGCCATCAGTTCTGGGGAAGAAGTGTCTGGGTGTTCCAAACACGTTTGAAAATCTGTCCATCAAAGCAGAAGAGGAGGCAGCAGCCAGGTATCCTCAAAAGGGAAACTCAGGACCAGATGAGGTCCTTTCCTTGAGTGTTCACATTCTTAAACTCACAACAATCCCAAACCAAGTACAATACCCCAAAGTCTCAACTCCCTGTGAAGTCAATGGCAAAGTTTGAACTGGAATTGTTTAGGGCTGAGCTGAGTGGGCCCAATTTCCCTTTCAGCCTAATGTGACCTCATTAAAGTGAGATGAGTAATTCCCTGGTGGATGAGGAGCTTTCTGTATCCAAGCCTGCCTGCCTGCCCTCAGGCAGCAGTGGCTGAGGAGCATTGTCAGAAGGTGATAAAATAAGGGATGGCATCATCTTGTCTTGCACTGGAGCTTTCCTGGCTTGCTCCTGGTTCAGAGAGCAAAGATCCACATTTCCAGCAGATGCAAATTGCTTAAGAGACTAAATATTTCAAAGTGGGCTTGTGCAGGTAGAGGCATCATCTTTTTCCTGAATTCTCTGGGGAAGGAGGCACCTCTCACCTGAGCAATTATCTGAGCTTAATGAAAGGATGAAGTGGAGGGGGGGAAAGCAGGAATGTGCATGTAAATTTTTAAGTATTCTTTTCTTCTTTCAGTGAAGTGCATTACAGGCCCGGAGCAGAGTCACAGAGCAGCAGTAAAATGACAAAGCCAACTCCTCTCCTTCCTCAATTTCAACTCAGCAAGCACCTGTTAATTCCATGCAGAGGATTTTTGGGATGGAGAAAAGATGCAAATTGGTCCAGGGCTGGCAAAGAGCTGCCAACTGATGGGATTTTTGGAACAATGGCATCGCTTCTGTCTCCCCATTTCAGCTCCAAGCATGTTGCTATTGTACTTTATGAACCCGGGATTAATCCATTTGGAAACCTTCTTCCCTAATTCCTGCAACTAACCCAGCCCTCCACAAAGTTATTCAAACATCTACAAATGCTGTTGCACCTCAAAAAAAAAAAAAAAAAAATCACAAAAAACTAGTGAGGCAGAGGCAGGCTGGTGGTAGTTGGAAATAAATAGTTGGGAAAAACCTCTCTTGGAATAAAAATATGCTAAGCAGCAAAGCCAGTTTCCAGCAGCATGGAACAAAAGAGGTTTATCAGACCAAAAGCATTTCACTCCAAGCCCCGGAAGAGCTGGTCAAAAAATGAAAAAATTTATGCAAGTCTAAAGTCATTTGGTGCTAGATGGGGGAGGATTAAGCCCTGCTGAATAAGTTATCCTCTGCAGAATGGATTTCAGCCTGACCACACTGCCTGACAAATAATGGGCAGATTAATTGGCTAAAGCTTGCACATTGTATTGTTCCCCAGTTTGTCAAACACCCCTGCAGCACACACAAAAAGAGACTTTTTTGTTGATGTTGTTGAAACAAAGTTTGCTGAAAATTCCTCCCCCCTCACTCAGGAACCTTTGTCTTTACAAATGAACACAATAAAACTAATCTGCATTGGGGCCTAAAATGGATTTATTAAACTGTATTAAATCTCCAGAAAGACTATTTGTTCAGTGCACTTTAATATCCTTCAGAAATGTAAGGCGACAAGTTGACCTAAGGCTACTCTGAATCCGGATGAGAATTAAAAATGTGCTTTAATTAAAAGTTCCAAAGTAAAGATTTCTGCTTTTCCACATTTTTTTAAAGTCTAGGGAAGTTTGTCTGCAATGTGACAGCCATGAAGCTCAGGGGAGCTGCTCTTAAATTCCTTCCATGTTTGAGAACATCAACTTTAACACTAAATTCGTTCTTCATTATCATGGGACAACCCATTTCCTTGGAAGTTGCTCAGGATTTGGTGCAAAAATGGGCCCTCAAATTTTAGATACAATCTTCTGCTGCCTCTAGAAACTGATGTTGTTACATAGATGTGAAGTAATGAATCAAAAATAATTTCTCTTTCTAAGCATCGAGTTGAGAAGCCAAGTGATACATTTCCTTTCATAAAGATACACAAGTGAAATCTTTATTTCAGGCCACACTTGCCTCTATTTTGTTTATTTAAAAAACACCTTCATGCCTGTAATGTCCTTAAAACTTGGTTTTAACAGGGCTGCATTAGTACATTTTTAACTTCAGATGTTTTCACTGCAAGGCAACTTACACAGGTTTTATTCCAATTCCTCTTGAACCACAGAATATATTCACATTAAAATCTTGGTTATACCAGGATGTAACTGCCACAATAAATGATCTCACTTGAGTCTGCTGCTGAAAGGGAACTCCAGTGGCATCACTTAAATTTCCATAAAGGGAGCAAAGCCATTTTTCTTCCCTACCTGTCTACTTTCTCCTCCCAAATCAAACACATTTGAGATATTTGAGTGAATTAAAAAATGATAAATTCTCACCTAAGGAATGTTAGAAGTGCAGAGCAAAGACTGAGCTTAAATAATTTAGAGAAATGTCCTTCAGTGTGTTATGCCCTCTGAAGTTCAGGGATTTATTAGAGTCCTTTCCTTTGGTCTCTGGTTCTTCCATGAATTACATCAGCAAAGACATCTCATGTTGGGATTAAAGGTTCAATGACTTAATGAACCTTTAAAAATTCCTCATGTGCCTTTCTGGTGTGGCACCTTGAAATGGGAATTAGAATATGGTCCACAACTGGCAGGAGGGCTAAAGAAGCACAGAGGCAAAGAGAGGCAACATTTCTGCAGTGCAGAGTTGGGAATCTTCTCAAAACGTTCCCCCAAAGCTCAGCTAAACCCCAGGGTGACACAGCCCCACCAGAACTCCAGCAGGGACAACTTTCATCCAAAGCAAACCATTCCAAGCCAAGAATCCAGCAGGGATAGTTGACCAATGGCCTCTCTGTGGCTCATTACTACAAATTTTATTTGTGGGAGGTCCTAAATCCCAACATAGTCCCAGAGCTGCAAAGGGAGGGGGGGATCTACTGAGAGGGTGGTGTCACCCAAGGGATGTCATCACCTCCAAAGCCAGGACAAAGCTGAATAAGAGGCTATTAAACCACATTTCAAAGATGGAAAGGTGAAAATTTTGCTGGGTTTTATGAAGAAAAAAAAAAAGAAAGAAAAAAAAAATGCTCCCTGAAGCTCTCCCAGATTTCCTAAACTGGTTCTAACAAACCACTTTAGGCCCCAGCCTGGGGTCTAGAAAAAAAGAGTCAAAAAATTTCCTTTTTCACATCCTTGAATGTTTTGGGAACAATCTGCTTTGTCATCTGCCTCTGGATGCACAGAAGCAGAGAAATCCCTTGTCCCTGCCTCTGCACCTGAATCCCATCAGAAACAAGCAACCAGAGTCTTTCTGAGAACAGTCGCCCATTTTTCCACACTCTGACCAGATTTTTGTCACTGTCAGCATGTTCAGACTACCCAAAGTGAATTTTCATAGCAGAGCCTGAGGAGGAAACAATTTGCTTGGGGGGAAAAAAGCAAACTCTGGCTCTGAAGCCAGCATAGGAAATGGGAAAAAACTGAAGAACGATTGATCCTCTCATCACATGGAGCTGCCATAAGGAGCTGTCAAGATTTTTATATAACTTTCCTTGAAAAGCTTGTATTTAAATGAGCAAGAAGGCAAAAGCAGAGAGAACAGAAGGCAAATTCCCTTAATTTTAAAGAAGGGGCCATAGCTGAGATCCTTATCTAACCCTGATCTTTTCCACTTACCCCCCTTATCTCCTGTCCCAGCCTTTTTTAGGTAGGGAGACACAGCTGCTGGGATGCTTCATGATGGGCAGAATAAATAAAGAACTTTTTAAAAACCAGCACTAGGGCAATAAAAACCCTTTCTTGTCACAGAGTTATTTTTAATCTCCACCAGTAACCTTATTATTCCATCTATCAGCCAAACCAGCTCTTGAACTGCCACTTGATAAAGCAGAATTTCAGCCTTCCCTGATGCTCCCAAAACAGAGGTTTCCTACACCTTTTAAAAGGACTGTTCACTGCCTGAGTGAGCCCTCATTGGAAGGTAATTTAATCAACAGTCAAGTCTCCAGCAGCCTCTATAGCAAGTTATAGTTGTCATTTAATAGAAATGCAAAGCAGAAATAGCTTTAACACCAGTTGGTATTTTAAACCACATAATAAATTCACTGCTACTCTGTTCCATATCAATTAATAGCATTAAACTTCTTTAATGTATTAACAAAGATGTCTTTCAGATATTAAAATTCACTTCAATTAAAATAGCAATGAGGCTTTAAACATCCAGTATTTTAAAATTCACCTGATCTTTTCAGTCATTTCAAAAGGCCCTTTAACTAACACACAACTGCCTCATAAAATTTAAATTGGAGGTGAAATTAAGCCAGGCACTTAACGAATATTGCTGCAGCATGTTTGACTCCAGGTGAGCACAGAACACAACAGGCAGAACCAGCAGCAGCCCCAGCCCAGCTGAATTAACCCAAGAGCCACTTCAGGAGCTCGATTATTTTTTGACACCAGCTACACTTGAAGCAGCTCCCCGCACAAATCGAGACAACCACTCAATATTTAACCTCACAAGTGGCTCTGCTGATCTGTGTGCTCACCCAGCAGTTGCTGGGCTGAGTGGGATTTTAACAGGCAGGAAAGGCAAGAGGGACACAGAGCCCTCTTTTAAGTGGCACTTGTTGACCTGTGAATAGTAAAGTAAAGAAAGGCAAGAACAATGGGCCAGGCTTATCCTGCCTCGAGCTTTCAGCACTGACTTACCCCGAGCTGATCCCATCGTGGCCCACTCAGAGTTGCTGTTTTTTCCCCTCTGACTTTCCCACTCTTGTCTATTTGATGACTTTTGGTCTATTTGACTTAGACTGAACCAAAATGTTTACAGAGGCCCCAGCGGTTCCTTTGCTCTGAGAGCTTCGCTTTCATCACATCGAAGGAGATATATTTATCACAGACTTTTTGCCTTTTCTGTGTGGCATTCTTCACACAAGGATTCCACACACCAGAAGTGCATGTAGAAAAGCTTGCTGTGCTCCAGGATTAAGGATTTTGCTGGCCAATTCAATACCATTTTCACTTCCCTGACTTGTTAGTGAGGATCCCAAGCCCAACCTCCCCATCCTTCTCAACTGTGATGCTCCTGCCCTCACCTGTGTACCTTTGCTGCAGAAGCTGCTGATGCCCAGAAATATTTGCCTGTGTTGAGAGAAGGTTTCAGCCTCTCTGCTGCCAACATCACACAGCTCAGTGCTGCTGTAATGCAGAAAATCAGAGGAAAGGCTGATTAGAATAAATGATAAGCAGGTAGGACTTCCTTTCCCTCCTTTTGTTATAACATCCTAAAGCCTTGCTGTGCCACTGAGCTGCAGAGCTACCCCCTCCTGGCTTCCCCAAAGCAGAAAACCAGAGCCACACAGCAGCTCTTGTATAAAACCAGTGGGGATTAAGTGATTTCATGGGGTCACTCTGTCAAATTGGCCTCTGCAGCTGTTCCTAATGCTGTATCTTGCTGTGCCTGCACTCACACCCATAGCTAAAAGCCCACTGAATTCCTCTCTAGCCTCTGCTTTATGTTAAATTCAAAAGCTGAGAAGGCTAAATCCCAAAATCTGCAATGATTTACTGTGCTTTTGAACACTAATATTTTACTTTACCTCACTGCCTCCAGGTGGGCTCCATGGCTGAGCTCTGTCACTTCAAGCAGAGGGTGTGTGTGAGAAACAACAGTTCACTTTTTAAAATTTTATTAAACTTTAACAAAACTACAACAAAAGACTAAATAAGGAAAAATTACAGCACTGGGGAACCCCCCCATGACTACCAGCCATATGGCTCATCTATAAAATGGATGCTCTTCTTTTTATATCCTTAGCCCCTCTTAAAGTTTTGTCAGTCAAGCCCTTCTCTGCCATCCATTGGTGGAGATTACTTTTTACATTACTTTTTACATCTTGATTGGAGGTCAGGTGTTGTTATGCCACATCTCCTGGTAACAAGCCAGCCTCCTCTAAATGTCCTGGCCACTAAGGCTGTTACAAGGAATGGGGGGGAGAGAAAGAAGGATGTATCACAACAACATTATTATACATCTATATAATATCTGTCTCTTAATTGTGAGAGCCAATTATTACATTACTCATCTATAACAGCAGGAATAAACCTGAGTCAGGACAACACATCTGCTTGTAGGATCACAAGAAAACTTCAGTGCAGAGCAGTACGTTGGCACAAATATAATATGAAAGTAATGATTCATTAAAAGCTTGGTGGGGCAGTTTGAACTTCACAAATTTTTAAAGCTAATAATGCAAGTTCACTGCTGTCACTCAGTGCTTCTAACAAGTTCACAAAGCACAAATTGCAAGATGAATCTTGACACAGTCAAAGCAAATTTGTGATAGGAAGAGCCACGAGCTGTTTGCACAACATGAAACAGGTCAGGAGCTGGAGAGGAAACACAACAGCAGCCCCCAGCACAGCAAGGCACCAATTTTCTCCACTATTCTGAGATATTCTTCCACAAAACAAGGGGGAAATGTTCAAAAGTTTACTACTGCAATTAGCACTTTCACAGTATGCTTAGCACCCTGTAGTCCAATTAAAAATAAATAGGTCAGGTGGATTAAATGAAAAGGTACTAATTAAGGCATTTTTTTATTTTTAATTTTGCCTGTAAGAACTGAATACTGAACTAGTATTTTCATTGAAGCTACCTGATTTATACAATGCTGGATTAATTAATTTTGAATCACTATTTGATCTTTTATGATATTGCTTTACTTTCTTCCCTCTGCTTGCAAAGAATGATTAAGCTGTGCCACTAATGAGAAACATTAATTTAATAGCTTTTAAATACATCATTAAACTCATTTCTCAAACACATTAATGTTTCTGATTTATTTGAATTCAAATCAGAATTTTCTCTCTTTAAGCCATGAAAACTTCACTCTTAATTGTTAACATGATCAGTCAAAGGTGGGGAGGGGAGGAAATTGGTCTGCCTGGCCCTGCTTCATTTATTGAAGCACAGAAACTGCTAAATGCAGTCACAAATCGGCTTTTTCTTTATGCTGCCTTGAATAAAAAAGATGTTTTAAAATATAGCAAAAATCCTAATGTGTCCTAAACACCTAAAAGTTCCTGGATATAATGAATATTTTCTATACTGGAGACCCATGCAGTCCCTCTGGATGAGGAAACTCATCAGTCCCTGGGAGAAACAACACTGTCACAATTTGCAACAGCAAAGGAGCTTGTCCTGGGTTTGAAATACTGCCAAGAAAGGTATCAGATCCCTGAAGGGGATGATGTGTCCAATCTAAACATCCCCTAGAAAACCTAAGGAGAAATTCCTTAGGTTTTTAAACATTAAAATGGAAATATGAAACCAATTCTCTTTTAGATTTTCTTTCTGCTCAGCCACCATGATTTTATCACGGAACGGTTTGGGCTGGAGGGGGCATTTGAAGATCATTCAATCCAACTCCTCTGCCATAAGCAGAGACATCTTTAATTAAACCAGGTTGTTCCAAGCCCTGTCCACTCGTTCCTTGGACACTTCCAGGAATGGGGCAGGCACAGCTTCCCTGGGCAACCTGTGCCAGGGCCTCCCTACCCTTATACTGCTATATATCTAAATTATAAATTACAGTCTCTCTGTATTATAAATTACAGTGCTTGGTACAACACCCTGCTCTGTGTTAATGACAAAGAACTTGAAGATGAGAAACCAGAAAAAAACCCCTCTTTCTTCCCATGTTTGATTGTCTGCTCCTCTCTGCTTCCTTTGATGAGGTAACAAATACAGTCATGAGTATAATTCCCCCAGCACTTTAAACAATTATGAGTCTCTCAAAGAAGAAGAGGCATTCTTGTCTGACCTGTTCTCCCTTTCCATGAATGAATAACACAGGAGCAGGAGCGGGACAGCTTGCCCTTGGGATCAGAGTAGGTGAGAAGGGAGGGATGAGCTCAACCTAAAATGGGATCAGCTGCTGTGGGAACAGGGTGCCAGCAGTGCCAAACACTGCTGCAGGGTGCCAGCAGTGCCAAACACTGCTGTCCCCACTCAGAGCACGTCCTGAGCCACCCTCCCAGGCAGGTTTGGGGTTTGGGGTCCGTGTTATTTCAGTGGCTTCACACAGCTCATTGCCCTCCCATGTGCTCGCTCAAGGGTTGTCTGACTGCACCTGGAGTGTGTTTGGTGAGGGATGGCTTGGAGGTGTAAGGAGGCATTTAATCCCCTCCTCTTGTATTGTTCAGCTCATACAGCAAGACAGAAACCACTGCTCTGTGCCAGGGCAAAGCAAATCATGGGTTTAGACAGCAGGGCACAGACGTGTGCTTATGACAGCAACCAGCACCTCTGAACTACCTCCTGCTTTTCCTCTTCCCACAAAAAAAAATTTATTTTTTTCTGTGAAAATGGATTACCTGGTAACACAAGAAGAAAAACGAGGTGCCAACACACAGATGCTGAACGTCGCTTTTGTTGCTGGACAACCCAGTGTGGATGGACCACAAGTAAATGGTGCTCTGAAAAAAAAAAGTCATCTCAGCTCTGATCTAGTAGCTCTCCCTTTATAAAATACCTTCCAGATATTGCCAAATGACACAGGCTTATGGTGCCAGTTTGGGAGCACAGCTGTAACCAGGCAGTACAAACAGGAAGGACAAGGGATTTGCAAAACAAAGTCCGCCCATGATAATGCTGGAATGTGTTCATTAGGAAAATTAAATATTTAAGAAGCTGCACAATAATAGGGTTTAGAAAGTAAAGTGATAATTTCCCACTAAAGCTTATTCTGTAGGAATTTTGATGGGACAAGACAGGTGTTTATTATCTTTTTTGTTTTGACTAAAACAAAACAACTTTCTTACAGGACACCCATTCAAGGGGGCGTTGAGCATTGCTATCTAAATAAGATTTTTGGGAGTTTTTAGTGCAAATCTCCATCAAATCATGGCAGACAGCAGCAGCGTTTTTAACCCCCCGAAATGAAGATGTTGAAGTCTCTATCTACCTCTTGGCACAAATTTACATGGAGGTGGATTATGTGGGGATTTGATATCTAATTGTTTTGTAATTCAAAATGATCTGTTGTCATGACAATCCCAGTGTAGAAGATGTATTATTTAGGGAAGTGTCTCCTGAAAGGAGAAGTCAACCCAAACACTCATTGACAGCTTCAGTGAGAGCCTGTGAGCCAACCTGTCCTTCCAAATGTCTTCACACCTGAGGCATCTCAAACCCAGAGACCTGAAAAGAGGGAGGTAAGGGATAGACCAGAACCAGGAGCCACTTTTGGATTCTCTGGCAAAATGGATGTAATTGCGGCATCATTTTCCAGCAGGGAAGTGTTTTGCAAAAAAATACTATTTTGTTAAGGTTGTTGGACTTGTGTGTGGGTTTATTTTTTCGTTTAAATTAATGACCTATGCAGTTACACAAAATTCCTTATCAGTTATGACATTTTAATCCTCAGGAGGAGGAATTCCCCTCTCAGTTTATCAGCAGTAGCCTGGAAGTGCCCAGTTTATTCTCTGAGTCACATATTACCTTCACAACCAACGTTTGAAATAACTGATAACCAGTTTTCATGCTTTATGGAATCATTCAGCTGGTGGCTACAATAATATGAAGAGACTGGGTAATTTGCTTTTGACAGTTAAATAAATAGTACCTAGAAATGATAAAATCTTTGAATTATTTAGGTTGGGCGGGACTGCCACCCCCTGCCACCCCCTGCTCTGGGCAGGGACACCTTCCACCTTCTGGGAGCTTCCCAGGGTGCTCCAAGCCTCGTCCAGCCTGGCCTTAGACACTTCCAGGGATCCAGGGGCAGCCACAGCCATCTCAGGGATCCATCTCAGCCCCTCACCACCCTCATGGGAAGAATTCCTTCCCAATATCCCATCTAATCCTGTCCTCTGGCAGTTTGGAGCCATTCCCCGTGCCCTGTCACTCCGTGCCCTTGTAAATACATATTCTCATGGAATTCAGTGGGATTCCAGGATGTTCTGAACCTGGTGCTTGTCCCTTTGCTGCAGCCCTTGTCCCTTACCTGCCCCCTTGGCTGATCCCAGTGCATTTCCCAGGAAATTTGGCAAGAGCAGCCAGAATGGAATAAAATCCCTGCTTGCAGAGCGTGGCAGCTGGAGGGAGGTATAAAAACGCTTGTACACATTTGCACTGAGATTTCTATGCACAAATGCTCGTTCCAAGTTAATTAAAAATAACACAGAAAAATAGTTAAGAGACCTTACCCCGGGATGTGGGAGCCATTTAGAGCTGATAGCAGTTGTTCTTCTTCCAAATGAAGTGATTGTGCAATTAATTGCAGAAAGTTTTCGTAGTTCAGCAGAGATGGTGCCACACTCAGCTTCCATGGATTTCATGGATCATTCCATGAAATCATTCCCATGGATTTAGCACCATGCTTTTCATGCTAGAGGAGAAAAGGGAAATTCATGGACAGCAATTCATCTCCAGGATTCCAGGAGTCACACAAAGCAGTTGTTTTCTTATGCATTCTGTTGTCCAGAATAATTAAGAAATTCAGGACAAGCCTGGAGCCCTACCACCATATTTTTGCAGGGTCACAAGTGGCATTTCTTATACTAAGCAGTTCCAAGGCGTGGGGGAGGGTCAATGCCTTAGCAGACAAATTATTTGCAGACCTTCACAGATTTATTTAAACATTTAAAATGAATCTAACATTTACCTTGATCTAAATAGATCACAATAAGTGAGTGAACACTGTGATATTATTCCTTGAATGTTTTTCATTTCCTTTCACCTTTAAATTCTTTTCTGTACTCTATCTACCAGTAATTTTAATAATTTTTAGCAGAAGCCCTCTAGATTTCCTCTACAGTATTCCTGCACAGCTCCCAACTCCCATTGCACCCCATATATCAACCCACTCTTTCAACTCCTGCACTTCCAAACATTTAAAACACCTTAATGGCTTTTCTCACTGAACCATAAAAATTATTTATAAATTCATTTTAAGACATTCATACAACGAAAAACTCATAACACGTCATGAACTACAAATTATGTTTACTGGAGTATAAAAAATTCTTTGGGTCTATGTATATATAATGAAGGAAAAAGCCAACTCCTTCTCCAAGTGGACTCCTACTATAAGCAATCACCAAGTGCAAGGTGAGAGGATAATGAATTATTTGCTCCAAAGTACTTTTTTAAATAAACACCTTGACAGGAAAAAGCAGGCCCTTCCAAGCCTTAATTTAATTACATTTGGTGCAATTTCAAGGAGTAATCTCATTATTTTTTTCCAGGATTTTTCACAACAAAGCAGCAGCAACATCTCCTTCCCTCTAAGGTAGGAGCTGTTAATCTGAGTTATTTCTGCAGCTCAGCAAGGGAAATCAACCCATGAGTTCAATGACACTTCAGGGGAAATGCTATTCATCAAAATTCACACATAATTTGGGCTCCAGGAGGATAGGTTCCTTCCTAAAAAACTGATGGAAATATGAAGAGAGGTGGTCACTTTGGAGTCTTTCAGCCACTGGAGGTGTAACCACACTTAGTGCATCAAACTCAAGATGTGAAACTAAAAAGTTAATTAAAAATATCTAAGAATTAAAACCAAAGACAAACTCTTTGAATCACAGCCTGCAATTCTGACCTGAAGATCCTGTGCCACACTTGCCCTGTAGGATAATATGAAGATGGGCTAAAAATGAAACTGCAAGTCAAAGAAGGTTTTTCTTCAGTTCTCTCTGGTTCCAGTCACTCCTAAAGCCCAGGCTGCCCTTCTCAGGAGGTTTGGGCCGTGCCTCATCCCAGATGCTCAGACTCTCTCATAAAATTCCAGTTCTTAGCTAAAAACACTTGGCTGTGCTTTCACGTCCACTTGGTCACCTTCAGGGCATCACCTCAGCCTATCTGGTCATTTCCCATGTCTGTGTGTAGGACACAGTGCCCTGTACCACACATTTTCTTTCCTTTCAGCACATACAGAGTGAGTGCTCATCATTATGCCCATTAAAGCAGGACTGCTCAGAGAGAGGGACCTGTGTTTTGAGCATTGATGGACTGGGGTTCTCCTCTCTGTGGCAAATAGGTCGTAACATCTCTTTTCTACTTTATATCAAAGTATTTCAAAGCAAAGCTTAATCTGCCAGGCCCGTAATGTGGATTTTTAGTAAGATCCTTTGTGCAAGGAAAAGGCCATAAAGCAGCTGCCTCAGAATTCAGATGGAAATGCTGATGATCTAAATCATCCAAGCCTGGTATATAAACGAAAAGCAACAACCAGAGTAGGGACTGATCCCAGGAGAACTCACTGGTGATTCACTGTGGAAGATGAAAAGCTGTCTATATAAACAAATTGTTTATGGTCTGTTAAACAAAAGTAAAACCAATGGAGTGCAGCAGATGCAATTCCTGCTGAGGATTCGATCTTAGCAAAGTGCATGGATCTGACCCTGCAGCCCTCTTCCATAAGAACCAGAACTGGAACGAGAAGGGACTGCAGAATTTGCCATCTGTGCCCTGTCCTTATCTGATTAAAGGAGTCAGAGGCTGACAAAGTGCTTTGTGCTGCCATTTCAGTGAACACCACCCTGCTACAGCCAGAGGCCAGAGCAGGGTCTGCAACAGCAGCGCTCGATTTGTGACTTGTGATCATCCAGGCAGACCTCCAGCAGCTCCATCCTGCTGGGCTCAACCTTGGCAGATGTTGAACAGCTCCATCCTTTCGGTTTCAAACTTGATAGACCTTGAACAACTCCATCATTTTGGACTCCAGCCTTAAGCAGCTCCATCTTTTGGTTCCAGCCTTCCCTCAGGGGAAGGCTTGACGGATATTGGAGCAGCATCACAAGGGATCAGCAAAGAAAATGGGGATTCAGGCTATAGAAGTAACTTAAAATCCCTCTTCCCTCCTAGTTCCACCCCACACACACCACCTCTATTCCCAGGGAAGGACATGGGACACATGCAAGTTGGATCAAAGGAACACAGGTCTGGGATGGTGTCACAGCATCAGGTGCATTTAAGCACTACCAGAGATCCTGTTTTTTTAATCAACCCTGCCTAATTTCCTGGTTTTTTAATCAACCCTGCCTAATTTCCACCAGGCTGCTGTTTGGAGTTTATTTTCAGACATCATTGCCTTCAACCTTGGATTTCCCTGTTAATCTAAGGAGCCAGCACTGCCGAGGCTGGAGCGGCAGCTGTGCCACACTGAGAGAAGGCAGTAAAACATCTGCTCCTGGAGAGTTNACTACCAGAGATCCTGTTTTTTTAATCAACCCTGCCTAATTTCCTGGTTTTTTAATCAACCCTGCCTAATTTCCACCAGGCTGCTGTTTGGAGTTTATTTTCAGACATCATTGCCTTCAACCTTGGATTTCCCTGTTAATCTAAGGAGCCAGCACTGCCGAGGCTGGAGCGGCAGCTGTGCCACACTGAGAGAAGGCAGTAAAACATCTGCTCCTGGAGAGTTCATCTGGCCAGATGGGAGTCCTGGGGAATTCTGATAACAATCCCTGATGTGCCTCCTCGCTAACCTGGCCACTCCTTCTGGCAGCTTTTACACCCCCGACCATGTCTGCACTTGGGTTTTAAAATTAACAAACCTTTGGCACTTCTTGTTTACAGGTTCATGATAATGGTTAGACACCAAGAAAGGAGAAATACCCTGCCTGGTACAGCTTTAGGGAAGGAATGTGTGATTGAGCAACATAAATTCACAGGAAAAATTAGATTTTAAGTCCGTTCAAGGATGCAACTGAGGTTTACAATTTGTAACCACCCCACGAGTACTAATTAAACTGAGCTCTGCAGTCTTGCACCACAAGAAATATCAGTTCTCCTAAGTGGAGAGGCTTAAGGAGGAGTTTAGTCCTGTGTTATCGATGAGTAATGTAATTGTGAAGAGCAAGACCAAGTTAGCCTCTGTACTCACCACTAAGATACACCTGCTATAAGTAGCAAGCCCACAGGCAGAGTAGATAAGAGTAAAAAGACCATACCAGAACTCTGTGATCCCATTTTGTCCATTCCAAATAACTGTGTCTAAAGAAAACCTAAGATTTCTTTTTCAGGTTCCCACTGTCCTTGCCCACACCAACAGATGCTAGTAAAAATTATTTTTTACTCTATTTCTTTTCTTGAGAAGTAAAGGTAGATTATCAGAATCAAAAATGAGAGTTAATTGTTCAAGCCAAATAACTTATAGAGAAGGGGGGTTTGTTATAGATGAGTACTGTAATAGTTGGCTCTCACAATTAGGAGATAGATATTATGTGGATGTTGAAATGTATAGTGATGTTATTGTAATTTGTCCTCCCATAATCCTCTTTCCCCTCCCCCTTGTAACAGCCTCAGTAGTCAGGGCATTTGGAGAGGGCCAGATTATTACCA
This sequence comes from Urocynchramus pylzowi, assembly GCA_013397555.1. Classification (NCBI taxonomy): domain Eukaryota; kingdom Metazoa; phylum Chordata; class Aves; order Passeriformes; family Fringillidae; genus Urocynchramus; species Urocynchramus pylzowi. The sequence goes on from VZRH01002093.1 coordinate 398,450, forward strand.
AGAGGCACGGCATAACAACAAGATGTAAAAAGTAATCTCCACCTGACTTCCAATCAAGATGTAAAAAGTAATCTCCATCAATGGATGGCAGAGAAGGAGTTGATGGACAAAACTTTGTGAGAGAAATGGCTACTCACTTTTCATAAATTTAGAAAGGTTTATTAAACCTTATCAAAAATACAACAGGAGGCTGAATAGAGAAAATGCTAAGGTGCCAGGAGCAAACTGTTTTCCCCACCATGTGCTCACCCACATAATGGAGGTTTTGCCTTTTAACCCTTTAACCCCTCCCAAAGTTCTGTCCATCGACTCCTTCTTTGCTGCCCAGTGGGGGAGGTCACTTCCTCAAAACCTGACTGGAGGTCAGATGTCACCATAGTGACAAGCCAACCCTCCCAAATGTCCCAACCCCAGCTGGCTCTTGATAACAATGCCAGGGGGTAAAGCATAACTATAAATCTATAAAACTTTTTTTAACCTATATACATGATATTTGTCTGTTAATTGTGAGAGTCAACCATGGCATTACTCATCTATCACATTAGATATAAATGGGTATAAAAGGCAGAACATCCATTTTGTAGATGAGCACATGGTGGATAGTCNTGGCTCTTGATAACAATGCCAGAGGGTAAAGCATAACTATAAATCTATAAAACTTTTTTTAACCTATATACATGATATTTGTCTGTTAATTGTGAGAGTCAACCATGGCATTACTCATCTATCACATTAGATATAAATGGGTATAAAAGGCAGAACATCCATTTTGTAGATGAGCACATGGTGGATAGTCACAGAGACTCCCAGCACTGTGATTTTTCCTTATCCAGTCTTTCGTCGTATCTTTGATAAAGTTTAATAAACCTTTTAAAGTTATAAAAGTGAGAGTCGTTTCTCACATCCTGGAAAAAATTCAAACAAAAATCCAATCAGGCGTGAAAAAGAAGACTTTGGAAATAGAAACACGTGACTGATGTTGAGTAGTAAATAATAAAACCAGGCACTGTTTGAAGGTCTGGCCTCCCTGGTCCCTCACAGGGAAGAGTTTGCTTAACCCAGTTAATTGTCTTTAAAAAAAATGGCAAAGATTATGGAATCTGTAGCATTTTCATACTTGTCTGGGATGCACACAGACATAAAACTTCTTGTTGTCCTAATCATTGTAGTTGTCCTAATTACTTCTGAAGGGGATAGCATTTATCTCATTAATAAATTTATGCCAAGAGCAGATAGGGAAGACACTCTGACAAACCAGCTCTTAATAACTCTCAAATGCATCTTTAAGAGCATTGTGTGAACATCCATATCTCCAGAAGGCAAAAGAAACTCATAATCACAGGACAAATCTAATCCTAATAAGCAGGAAATCATGGGAGCTTCCCACATCTGTTTTCCTCTGATTAGATTAGCAGTGGTGTCATATCCGATGTCATGCTGTTGTACACTGACCTTCAGCAACTTAGCAGAGCTCTTATTTTTGGTTTCAAACGCCAAGAAAAGCTTTTTGAAAGCTGCCTTTCTTGGCTTTCTCCATTGCAAGGGAGGCTTCTGCCTTCCCTAGCAGATGCCTGTCTTTCAAACCAAGACAACGTGAAGGGGTTGGTATAAACACCTATTTATGCCTTTGCTGGAGCTCCTAGAGGAGCTCTGGAGGCCTGATCATAGCATTAGGCCCTGCAGTGAAATACCTGCAAACAACAAAATATTTGTTGCAATCAGACAGGAACAGCGAGGCACAGATGGGCTTCTCCCCTCTGGGATCCTCACCAGGAGTTTCCCCTGAAGCTGTGGCTCACCCCAGAGGAATGAGGCTCTGTTCAGTGCCACATCCCCTGTCCCAGCACCTGGGAGCTCTGATCTGGCAGAGGTGACACTCCTGTCTCCTGAGACTCCCACATTTCACGGTTTAGGAATGAAATTCAGCACAACCAGCAAATTATCTTCATTCACAGGAGCCTGAACCAAAGGGAACAGAGTTGGCAGAGCAGGGAACAGGCAGGGAAAAGCCACTTCAGACTCCCATTTCCAGGCAAACTTCTTTTCCAATAAACCCCTTTAAATTCACCCTGGAACAGAAGAGGTGCAGGAGGAGCCTGCTCCACTTGTTTTTACCGTGGCTTTTGAACAGGAGTCTTTGACACAGTTTTAAAACTCATCAATCCTCTCTCTGTTTATCTATGCTGATGAGCATTATGTTCTGCTTCAGAAATATCTATTTCTGCACTTGGGTTATTTTATTTCCCTATTGTTAAAATGAAAGATTGGCTAAACAATTTCAGTAGTGCCTGTCAAGCACTTCCTTTTTTCTGCAAATCCTCAAGCTCTGATTCTCATCATTAAGTCACTGACAATATAAAGACAGACTTCTTCAAATAAACCATCATCAACAAAGATAAATGCACAGAAATTATACAGAAATTGGCCTGAAGCATCATTGCAGTATAAATAGAATTTTCTGAAAAGTAAATACATCCCTATTCAATACCCAGAGCTCAACACAGACAGTAATGACCTGCATTTTAAAAGCCCTCTTGTACCAAATGCTGCACAAGGATTTAAAAGGTTTTCAAACTTTGAAGACTATGTGAAAAAGCTCTCCATTCCATGATGGCAGATTGAGCCATCAGCTCCACCAGACAACAGGAACAATACTGTTATCAAGCACTTCTCCCCATGAAAATGCAAATCCAGCTGGAGGTCACCAAACCCTGTCTGTCTGGTGTTGGATGCTCAAAGAACAATGTAATCAAGGGCAAGTGTGCAGTTGATTTGTCACCAGTCTCCAAACAGCCAGAGGGTTGCATTTTGTCAGAGCTGGAAATGGCAAGAGGAACACTGGAATATGCCCTCCAGGAAATCCCTTAACCTTGTCTGGAATTAATCTGTATCTTAAATTGCTGCAGCATCAGCTGCAAAGGCCCCACAGTTTAATCTCTGGTTTTCTTAAACATTATTTCCATTTTATTATGAGGCCCATTTGCTTTCTGATTCCTGCTGCTCCTTGTAGTGTGAAAAACAGCATCCTGTGGTAGTCATTCTCTTGTTGTTTTCTCCTTATCCATTTTGATTTTAATTTTTATCATTTAATCTAAACTGAAAACTGTGCCTCCAGTCACCCTTCTTGTCCTGCACTTGCTTTCCTGCTTTTCTGGGCTCAGGAGTACCAAGCAGAGCATGGCATGAGTGGCTGGACCACAGTTCCAGGAACCCACTTTTGCACTTCCCAAGGCATGGGACATAGAGTTTGGACTTGTCCAAGCCACATCCTGGACTAAACCTTGGAAGTTAAGTGGGAGATTACAATTGCTGCAATTAACCAAGTGTAAAAAGATTAACAGCAGTTTATCCAGCTTTTGTACTCCTGTAGATGAATTTCTCCTGTACCTTCTCCATTCTTTCCTCTGTCTGGAGTGGAGCTTGGATGCCACAGAGCTGCCAGGATATTATAATCAGAAAAAAAGTCAGGAATAGAAGCACAGTGTCAGACAGATGGCTTAGGACCTTCCTTCATTTGCTTTTCAAATTAGCTAAATGTGTCCAAATGAGACACTTGATAACTGAATTTCAGCTCTCTCTTTCCCATGCAGTACCAACAGCCACACTCTGGAAGAACCTGGGATTTTGCCTTCTCATGGATGAACGTGAGCCACAAACACTCAGTTTATGTTTAGGAAAGGAAAGGTAAAGGATGCTTCTGAACCTGACTTCATGGGGCCACATTTTATGGGACATCAAGGCTTTTCAAAGCATTTCCATGCAATAAACACCTCTTCTTTGGAATTGTGTCTGAAATCACAGAAAGCAGATGATGCCACGGGGGTGTGTGTTCCACATGAGCAGTCAGCTTTTCAAACAGCACAGGTAGACCTTGAAAAGTGCAGTTAATCACACCTAGAGAATGGACTGAGATATTAAAGAAACCATTTGAGGAGCTGGGGAGCCAAGTGTAATGTGGTGGCACATCAGGGTGACATAAACAGCTGTGACAGAACTAAAAATACAATGCAGGCCCTGTGAGCATCAGAGCTGATGTTCCCTTCTCCTCCAAACAACTCCCAAGGTAAGAAAACACACCAAGGGAGTGACTTGAAAGGGAAAAACCATCCTCTCTCATTTGGTGGGGTCACTCAACCTATTTGTGGAATGTCTCCTCTGTCCTTTCCCTGAATATGTGTGCAGAACAAAATTTTTGGAGCACTGAGTGCTTGGGAAACAAGCAGCACCAACCCAGCAGTCAGGGCTGCAGACGCTGGGCACAGTGCAGGTACATAAGGACAGTGTGTTAAATGCATTATTCAACACACTGCAACATGCAACCCAGTGAAGTGGCAATTTACACTGCATTTACCTTCCCATCAGCAAAGGTATCAGAACAGAACGGGGGTGCACTGGAGGAACAGAAATAAGGCACTGGAAGAGAGATCCAAGCTGGAGCAGCAGAGGAAACAGGTTACCAAACTCAGATGCCTTGATCCCAAAGGAGAATTTAAAGCAGTGCTCGGAGCCAGAACATTTTAGTGAACAAACCCTTTATGTTCAGTATGCAGACATTGTTTCCCATGAAAAAAAAAATTTGCAATCGCATTTCTTAAATCCCCAGAGGTTCCTGTAGAAGTGGGTTCCCAAATTATATCATCTACCACTTCCCTTGTATTCTTAATGATCCGAAGAACCCAAGGGGATTGTCTGCATTTAAGTCAGCTCAGATACAAATGCAAAAGATCCTGAGTTCCTTTTGCTGTGAATGCAGATGAATAAACTGAGCATAAATAAGCCTGGGATACCTACCCAGCTTTGCCTGTAGGCTGTCCTGGCCTGTAGGTTGTCCTGGAAGAGACCAGCTCCATCTCCCCCCACATCAACTCCTCCATTTGGGAACTGAAGATGATGCTGATAACCCACAATGGAACTCTTTGAAACGAGTGAAAATGAAACATAAATGAGGAATGAGATGGAATTCCCAGAGGAGCTGTGGCTGCCCTGTTCCCTGGAAGGTTCCAAGGCCAGGCTGGATGGGACTTGGAGCACCCTGGGATAGTGTGAGGTGTCCCTGCCTCTGGCAGGGGGTGGCACTGGGTGGTCTCTAAGTTTCCTTCCAACCCAAACCGTTCTGGGATGTTCCACGAGAGCTGGCACAGCTCTCACAGCACTGTAATTAAGCACAAGACCTTTTAATTTCCCTTTTGAAAAAAAAAAAAAAAATTCTCTCAGCCACAAGCAAGCAAAATGTTATGAAAAACTTCTTTAAGCTTCCAGGGCTAAGTTGATAAACAAGAAATTTCAGCTGCTTGATTTGGGCACAGGAGCATAAAGGTGATGAGGATGCTGAGAGCTCAGGTAACTCAACAGGTCTGTTGCCACCCAGCCCAGGAGCAGGAGCACAGGGCTTGTGTTTCGTGTAAATCATTCACTACAATGGATGTTACACGGCATTAAAAGTGTGTTGGGTGTTCGGGTGCAATAAAAAAAAATTAATTTACCATTCACCAAGCTTCTCATTTAGTGAAATCAGCTGTTTCAGCTCCATTATCTGTATGTTTCTACCGCGTTTATTCCCTATATTATCAAAGCCAGCTCGAACCGAGCTTTATTTTGTATTATTGGCTTTATGTAATTTGTGTGTATTCCTGAGAGAAACCCACAGTGTGACAATGACACTGCCACATCGCCATCACCAGGTAAGACAAAGAACTGAACAAAACCCTCTTTCAGAAGTGCAAAATCATTGATGGGTCTTTTTAGAATACGAATTTAAAAATACCCGTTCTTTTGGAGTACTCTCCTGTTTCAGGGAATGCAGGAAAAGGTGTGTTTTACTTCTGGAGTATTCCACGGCTGCACTGAGGCAGAGGTGGATCCAGAGCAGCAGCTCAATCCTGACCTCCTGTACCCACAAAAAATTGCAATTTGCTTCTAAGGTGGATTTTAAACCTACAGAAGAACAATATTGGTGTCTATCCCCCCTAAGCTGTCAAACCCTGAGACATCAAGCCCATACCCTCCCCATGAAGCACCTTCCAGGAGCTCTGAGTGACAAGGACAATGAGTCAGTCATTTGGGATGTACAAGTTTGATTTCAAAGTCCCCTGTTGCATCAGGACTAGTAGCAGATTTAAAAATAGCAAAAAAACAAGCTCAGCTTTAACTCCTGGCCAGGCAGGGTCAGCCTAACACTGCCCTGAGGCTTCCTCAGCCTCACACAGTCTCTGACTGAAATGTGAAGACACAAAAGAACTGCCTGCCTTGTTCGCAAGATAATTAAGATGTTGCAACTAATTACTGATACTCTTCAAGTATCATCATGAGGAATGACATATGTAAAACTTCTGGGAAGTGTTGTTCACTCAGCAACCTCCCTGCTGGAAAACAAAAGGATCAAAACCAGTTGCTAAACCTCTGTCGTTCAAACACAGATTAAGGATATACTTACAGAAGATTTTTTCAGGAGTTATCATGGAATTATCATAGTTATTATTATTATAATAATAATTTTTTTCCAGAAACTATCATAATTAATATTATGATGGAATAAAGGCCAGGTTTGCAAAGGCATAGGGTGATAATAGAGCCCAGGTGAGATGCAAAGGGAGCTGGTCTTCACTGCAAGCAATAAATATTCCCTTATTTTGCCTCCAAACGTGGTTGGTAACTCAGCACTGATTCTAGCTTGTAACAGTTCTCAGGATCAGCTTCTTGAATTGAAATATGGCCTTGGGAAAAAAAAAAAAATTACTGGCAGAGAAATGTCTTTCCCTGACAGCAACATCTCTATGCAGGGGCTGGGGAAGAAGCACAAGCTTGCTGACTAATGATACATCCAAAAAAACAGGAACAGTGGTTCTAAAAAGCAAATATCTGGTGTTTTAAAACAGAATGAAGACCAGAAAGAAAAAAAAAAAACCTGTTCCCAGAGCAGACACAGGTACACCAGTAGATTTAACTGCTTCAGCTCTCATAGAAAGTGAAAAAAAAACCTGACAAAACCACGGGGAAAGTGGCAGTTTAGTCCAAAAGGGAAAAAGCAGAGCACAGGCTGTTTCTTCTCTGCACATTCCTCATGATGGAGGATCAAAGGCTGGCAGGAGAAACCCCCCAGTTTGTCAGATTTTTGGTTTCTTTTTTGGGTTACATGTTGTCTCTGAGGTAAAAGTTTCATCCTGATGTACATCAGACATGTGTAAAAGATGTATTTTGTCCCAATACCCACAGAGCATAAAACTGGAAAGAAAATCAATTCATTCTAGAGAAGGGAAAAAAAAAAATAAATAAAAGGCAGCAAGCAGCTTGTACTTTAAGTGAAAAGCTTCATTGCCCAAAAAGAAATTAAAAGCTTTTGTGACTACACTTGGTTTCTTCTTAGGTGCTTCTGGTGGGTACAGGGGAAATAACATGAAAAATAAAAGCCAGTATTGCTGGACTCCTGGATTTTTCACCAGATACAGCAACATATGTAATCCCACTGTGTCAGCAACACCTAGAGTTGTGTCTGCAGAGAAGCCCAAGCCCACCCTCAGCAAAGATATCCTGGAATTTATAATTTTTCCGTGATAGCAAGCACCTTGTGCACATATGGCTTCCCTCAGCAAGCACTTGCCACACTGCCCTGGCTCTGTACTTGGCATGTGGAGAAAAGGAGACTTCAACACTTGAAGATTTAGTGGTGCTTTCCCCCCAAGAGATTAGGAATAATTTCAAGCAGTTGCAGCAGAATTTTCTGCTTTTTAAAAGGCAGATTTCTGCCTCTGCCCTGTGACCCACAGCCAGACATTAATTGCAGGACATTAATTGAAGTTATCCACAGGGTTAATTGTTAACCTATGTTCATTTAAGCAGCTTTACCACTCCCCTGCTGTTGTGCTTCCAAGGGAACCATGGAGCTACCTTGTTCTTCCCACTGGAACAAGTATTTTACTGTTAACCAAGGAAATCAACTGGTTAAAAAGGCCAAATAAACAACAACAAAAAACACCCAAATAAAACAAAACAAAGGAGCCTGTAGAGCTACAGATTAGTATCACACTGTGGCCACAGCAAGGGAGTTCCAACTCCTAAGAGCAATGAAACCTCTCTGAGTAGTTTTCTGAACTCCTGGATTTACAGAAGTATAAGGCCCCAAGTCCTTAAAACAGAAAACATTTTTCTTCTAAAACAACATTTCAAAAATTAAAACTAATCCATTGATCTTTAAGTTCTAGCTGCAATTTTAAATGTTCCAAATAAAACAGATCTGAATGCAGAGTACAGAGAGTTAGCAGTGCTACTGATGCCACTCCAGAGCCATCCCCTCCATCCAGAGCCTAAATTACACACACATTGGAATAAATGGAGTAAGAGAATTTAATTTTTGGATGCAGACCTCAGATATAACTCCAGTTTTTATGCCCATGTGAATACAGGACACTGGAGGCAGGCAGACAAATCCCACATCTGGTGTACCCCTAATCACTGAGTGATTATTATCATTTATAATCCAGCTGGCACATATTAATTGTGAGGGAATTGCATTTGGTTAAAGCAGCTCACTCTGAATAAGGGTTCAACACTGGCTACTCAGTCTTGGATTCTATTTTCAATAATAATTTATCTACCTTTCACTTTTCAGCCATTTAACCACATTGTACATTTGTCTTTAAGATGAAAAGCAGAGCTCTCTCTGTGCTGATTGTTGCCACTGAACCCACAGATGTATATTAAGAGTATTTTTCTTCCCCCAAAGAATGCAAACTTAAATAATTCAAAACAATACATTTGTCAGCAGCTAAAATACATGGGCTTGAACAGCAGCTAAAGAAATCCCTGAGTCATGGTCTTCCAAACATGAAATCCCTTCCACCCAGGAAATTCCAGTGAGGAACACAGCTCCTGTGGAAGGGAGATGGGATGGCTCTTCTTCTGCTCTACACAGTACATTTGAATTATTGCTGAAACACTGTTTTCCAAAACAATGTTGTGTTTCTATTCCTCCCAAAAATGAGTCTGCTTTTGGCAGAGGAATTCAGATTTTAACTGAGGGGGAATCAGTCTGAGAAGCTGAGAGAGACACAGGCAAACACACATACAAACATCAGATTCCCATTCCCTAAGGCAGGGCTAAATTAAACTTCTAAATCTCTCTCAATTCACTCTGCCAAAATACAGCAGCATCCCACCACAGCAGCCCAGCACAAAGGACAGGGGGATCTACCAGGAGTTACAGATCTCAGCCAGAGCAAGCAGGAAATACCCCAAAAGCAGTAGAACTGCAGCCACAGGTAGGAACCAGACAACAAAGTTTCAAGTGTTTGTTTTCAGTCTGAAAAGTCTTTTTTTTCCTCTCAGTGGTGAATCAAACTCTTGCACCAAAGCAAACAGTTGAAAATATTATCAAACATTTCTAACCAGGGAATTCATAACTGTAAAATATGAATACAAAGTTAGGACAAAGTCACAGCAAACACGATGAAGGTCAAAAGAGCGCAGGATTTATCCGTGCCAGGATTTCATTTCCTTAATCAAATTTGGGTCAGCCAACCTTGATAGTTGGTAGTGGCTCTACAAATGATAGACTTCTGCAATTTGTGAGTTTGTTAGATCTTTTTTACCACAAATCATCAGTAAAACACAGATTGCAGAGAAGCCTCAAGGCTGAGGACCCGGGCAGAGCAGAGCAGCAGTGTGATGTACTCTGCTTCTCCAATCTATTTCCACAAGAAACCAGGGCTAGAGAATGCTACAAATTAATTCAGGTAATATTTTCAAGCTCCTTCCTCATCTTGTGGAAAAATGCATGTGGCAGAGAAACAAACAGTTCGATGTTTTGAGCATATTCAATGAGCCCCTGTGACACTCAGGTGCTGCCAAGGCCATCCAGGCCCATTTATCCCAAAAAATTTCCATAATCTATTGTGCCTGCATCTGCAGGCATTTGACTCCATGGCTTCCAAAGGCAGCTCAGTTTTCCAGACCTCTTACTTTCCATTCTGCTTCAATAAATGCCTTTTTCCACACCCCAGCACCATCCCCCACCCCCATTTTCACTCACTCAATTTTTTTACAACTTCATGTGAAGAATTCCCTTTGGATAACTTGGGAAAGAATATAACATTCTAGAGTGAACAGTGAGCAGCAATTTCCATGGTGATCCTTCTCATGAAGGCAGCTGACCCATCCATAAATATTCATCTTTACAATATTTAAGGAATAAAACAAGGTAAGAAAAGTCTTCCTAAAGGATTATAAAAAGTCTGGCACTTGGCACATGCACCAGAACAACACACTCCCTTTTTTTTTTTTTTCCAGAAGCTTAAAAATGCTGCTGCTGCAGGGCTCTGGCAGTTCTGGGCTGACAATTTGGTATTTATACTGACAAAAATAATGTACAGTTTAATAATAATGTATCATTTAACTCCTCTGGTGTTCATCTGCAGAATCCCAAAGGTTCCTGGAGACATTCCCAATGCCCTGAGGAGGACACAAGGTATACAGTTATCTTCCAGCTATTAAATTGTGTTGAAGGAAACCCATCATGTTTCAAGCTCTGACACTGCTTAAAATAACACAGAGTTATTTTAATTTGAATTTACCTGCCCTTCTGTGAGGGACAACTCCTAAAACAATTCTACCATCTTGGAATAATAAAAAAAATCTAATAAAATTAAGAAAGAAAATCCAACTCCTTTGAAGATGTGACATGAGCAAAGACACAGATCATTATAAGAGGAACAGTTTTAATACTTTCTCTTTGACAATGAACTGAGGCTTAAATTATCCAGGAGTGTTGTCTCAGGATCCAGCTCCAAAGATTTTAGAGGAAGACAAAGGTCAGTGGAATCACTGTTGCTGGCCACAGAGGGAATCTCTTCCCATTTTCTGGGCTGCACCTCAACCAGAGGGAAAAAATTCCATGAGGGATCAGCATCCTGGAGCAGCAATACTGTGGGAAGAAGCAGTAAGCCAGATTAGTACCAGTGACAGAGGAACCACCTTTTCATGACTTTGCAGAAAATTAGTCATAATTCACCTCCCCATAAACCAGACAAGGCTTAAAGTGCCCTGAGTTCTGCCAGTGAAAAATGTTAAGTATATTATTATTATTATTGTTGTTATTGTTATTATTCAGAGCCATCAATCATCCACCTTTCAGCAGCACTAAGAATTCAGTCAAAGCACAACTCTCAGCAGAAGTGCTCCAGAACAAGTCAGGCTGCCTGGTGCATATTCTCAATTCAAGGAGTGCTTGGCTGCTATCAGCCCCTGCTCACCTCATTTTGCCTCCTGTACCCAATTACATTCTTGTTTTTGTTAATGTTATATGAGAAATCCTCACAATTACAGTAAATCACCTCCTGTCAATCTTGCAGCTCAAATTTTTTTTTAATGAACATTCATTACAGCAAAGAAAGTATCTCCTCCAACAAAAGCATGAAGAAAAAAATGCAGTTTTATGACACATGAAATTCTGGCTTTGGCTGTCTTTTTAGTGCAATTTATTTAGTGAATTTAGCTCAGGATGCAGCTCTGGAATGAATAAATGGTCAGGGTTTAGGCTCCATCACATCCACTGGTAAGTGGGAAACCAAATAGCAACTCTGACATTCTGGTTTCATTATACAACCCAAAATATTTTGTTTGAGCTTGAAGTTTGGCACATCCTGCAGCCAGGAGCTGTTTTGGCAAGGATGGACCCTCAGCTGTGCCACAGTGAGGGGCCAGAATTCAACACCCACCAGACATGAGCTCCCCAGGTCAGTGGGGAGATAACCTAGCCATGGCAAATTTACCTGGTGTTTCTGGTGGCCACAGGGAAACTCTAGACCTGTAGTAAGCACTGGAACACCTCTAGGTCAAAACCAAACCATGTTATAAAAACATAAGCAGATTACTGACAGAAAAGTGTGGGTTGGAATGGAGATGACAGGGCATTGCTGATGCTGGGGAGGTCAGACCTTACAAATAGATTTTATTCCTTATAATGTGAATAATTAGGAAAAAAATTATTCAAGTGACACACAATGAAACAGGTGAAGAAAACAAGTACAATAAATATTTACAAGTGTGATGATTTGAAACAGTTGAAAAGTCCCTTCTGTTTCAGGAGTTTGGAGGTGACTGGACACAGTCAGATTTTAGGGGCTGAGAGGGGAGAGACTTGGAGATGGCTCTGGTTTTCAACAAGGAATAAAGTCTGATGGTTTATTGTTAGCTCAATTATCTTCCTAACTAAGATAAAGCAGCCAGGTTCAAAAAGAGAGGCCAAAATTCTCCATTGTTATTCTGCTGTAGCTGAGCTCAGAAAAGGAGCAGAACTGGTGACCCTGTGTTTCCATGAATGGCAGAGGCTTTGTACCCACAGAGGGAGAAGGGAAAAGCTGTCTCCAAACGATCATGCAAATGTCTTCAGTGGCCTTGGGGGAAGGAGAGACGTGGCATTAAGGTCATTTTGTAAGACCTTGAATATTTTTAATTCAAAACATGTATCACGTTTTAATCAAACCAGCTCTGTGCTATTTCTATCCAAGTAATTTGCATTCTGGCTCTGTCATGGGGGCAGTTATGAGTCAGCTAAGCTCTCTAATATAATAACTATCAGAAAATTGTCTTGCATTAGTCATGTTAATTATGCTGAACCAAACACTGAAGACAGCAAAATGTTTTTTCCATTGCAATATTTTTTTGCATTGTAGAGATTTTAGGAATTGATTGGAGCAAGTTTCTTTCTCAAAATTAAACCTGCAGACAAAAAGGATGTCAAACATGGCTGTGCCTTGGCAAACAACAGGAGCTCTGTCTCTGATTTTTGTTACCTTGCTATTTGCAGAGAATAGATTTCGTTCCTCTATAAACAGGCAAAATAAAAATAAAAGCCAGTGCCCCGAGTGAGCAGCACGCTCATCATTTATGGATGCTTGAGTCATTCAAAGAAAGCATCTGTTAAGAGGGCTGGTAATTTTCCTGGCTTGCCTCCGCTCCAGCCAGCCTAGTATTTTGATTTTTTTATGTAAAATGTTAAAAAGCAACCTGCTTTCTCCTGAGTACCCTTGTTAAAGATCCCATCTCAGGCTGTAACACAAATACAGTATCTATTGCTCTCTCTGCCTCTGCAGTTCAAATAAACACAAACCTGGCATGAGGCAAGTTTTGGGCACCTGCACCAATAACAATTTTACTGGGAAACTCTGGCTGGAAAAGATCCCCATGATAGAATCACTGAGCATTTGGGGTTGGAAAGGACCCCAAAGATCTTTTTCCACCCCCTGCCATGGGTAGAGACACCTTCCACTATCCCAGGTTACTCCAAACCCCATCCAACCTGGCCAATACCAAAAACTTCCTAAAATGTTACAAACCACCCCAGTGTAGTCTGTGTGAAAAACATCAGCTCATGAAACACAATTACTTGTATGCCATCAACCAAACTCATTAATTCTTCTGTTCAGATTTTGGTTTTGGTTTCCTACTTAAAGAAACTCTGCATTTTGTTGGTTTTGTTACATTTAAAAGATCAGTTATCTAAACTCCCTTGTATTCCTGCACTTCCAGAAATTCTCCTTCAAATTGCTAAAGAAAGGATTTATAAAATGTCTGATGACTCTTGTAGTTTTGTTAACAAAGTACCTTTGGTATGGAAAGGAAGTCAATAGGCCAGAGAAGATGTGGGAGGAGAAGGTGAAAATGAAACTGAGGGATTTAAACCCTCCCTTTCTTTTTCCCAACTGTAACAAATCTCATGGAAGGAGTTCCCTGCAAATATTTACGTGCAGGGGCCAGGCTGGGGGAGCTGAATTAATGCCAGCCAGGCTGAGGAGGTTCTGTACCTTCCCTACACCAATCCATCAACATGCAGCAAGGAAACGGAAAGGAATTTATCACCATAACAGCAGCCAGTTCACATCCATCGTGCTCCATGGGCTCTCTGGAACCCCATTAGTGCCATATCCTTGAGGATGTGTGACATGGAAGACCAATAAGTCCCCATGTAGGTGGGGACCTGGCCAGAACCAGTGGCAGATTTATTGTGCTGCAAAACACCAGCGAGTCTGAGATCACTGAAACAGATTGATGGGCTGAGCACACGTAACCCTAACGGGCAGGGGGACAGTGCTCAGCCTTTATTGCAGTAATTACAAAGGTGAGGGAATGATAATTGGAGGTTTTACCTAATTATGATTCAGCTTTCTGGCAGCTTGGGCAGATGTGTGTGGATCCAGCAAGGTAACGGATAGGCACCCTACCAAATTTCTACAGAACGTGGGCTAATTATAGAATTTGGATCAGAAGGAACCCTAAAGACCATGGTACCTTTCCAGAATTCCAAGTTTTTCTGAAAAGGACAAAGCAATGAAACACTCCCACTGTTTGTAGCCTGATGTAAAGGAGACCATATAAGAAATAGAAGAAAATTGTGGTTCAGACCTTGACTAAAGGGTCCTTTTAAACACCTTCCCAAGGCTTTCCCCAAAGAAACTTGCAAAAACAGCAGCTCAGCCTTTGAACTTCTCTGAATCAAATTTTTTTGAATGCCTGTTATTCTCATTTTTCAGAACAGACTCTACCAGGCTTGGGGAATTGATCTCTCTCATGAGCACCCACCAGCCATTAAGTGGTTTGCCAGTGCTTTTACTATTTCCTTACTCTGTGCCTTGACCTTTGCTGAAGAACAACACTAATTTATGCCCACACACCTGTGCCACATGTACATAGCCTTCCCCAGCCTGAATATGAGCCTAATTAGCCCCCCACAAAAATACACCAATTACCACGTTGACTGTAGTTGTAGTAATTCTTCTTAAGGACTTAAATAACCTTTTTACCAGCTGAATAAAAAAGGTCACTCAATGCTAATTAAATATAAGGCTGCTTTGCAAAGCGAAGGGAGAAGATGAAGGAAGCCCATTAATGAGCTAACAAAATCAAAATGAATGGATTTAACACCAGGTCCTACCAATTATTTTGCAGTGAGCATGTCAGGAGCACACAACAAGTGGCACAGGGTGGAGTTTACCATGCTGGTGTCACTTGGACCCAAGGGGGGTGGAAAGTGGGGGATATAACAAGGAAAAAAGTCCAGCATTAACTCTGATGAGGGGATTCAGAGGACACGAGCATCTGTGGCTGCTGGGTCATCTCTCACCTCCAATTTCTTACTTCACAGCACCATCCACAGCTTCTGCTGGGTTTCCAGCTCTGGTGGCAGACACCATCCAGAAAGGTGTTTGCTTTACAGGAACATCTGGAATTCTTGAGACATCAAAACAATGCCAGGAGGAGGATAATGACCGTGCCCTACAGCAGGAATTCACTGAAGCTCCTGATGGTCCTTCAGGCAGGTGCTTGGTTTTCTTTGGCAGAATAAACTCAGCTGATTTTCAGCACAGAATTATTCCAGTTTAGGACATCATTTCTTTAAAAGTTTGCAGGTCCATTTTTCAAGTAACTCCACCAAACCTTGAAATAAATTGGGCCTGGAGATTTAGCCCCAGCATCCTTTTTTGTCTCTGTAAAATCTGACTTCCTTTCCCTCCTCTGTATTTCCTTTTGTTATTTTACCAAGTGAAGAGTGACACTTCACCTAAATGATGTTTTAAAACACATCTGTTTCAGATCATAAGGTGGTTATGTACATGCCAACAAGAGAACCAGCACAGAGCTCCCAGCCAAATCTCAAGCTCACCGGTGGTCAAAGCCAATTTTGATTTTTCTTTATTTTTAGAGTTCACGCAGCTACAAAATATTTAAAGACCTCATTAAAGTCCTCCAAAAATTATGTTTTAGGTGGTTAACTGGGATTAAACTTGAGCCAGGGAGAATCGTAAGGAATTTAATTCAAATCACACTTCATATTTTCTCCATGCCATGAACTCCCACCTATAAATGGGCTGATTTTGGGACCCAGCCTGCCCAGGTGTCTCTGCATCACTGCTCAGATATTCACATCAACCCTTGTGCTGTGAACTATTTATTTAAGCCATAAACTCCAAGGCAAAAGCCATCCCACATTTTATAATCACTCATCCAGCCGTGCCCAGATGTGGCCAGCACGTGGTTTCTACCAGAGTAAAATTGTTTAATAGTAGGAAACAAATTTTGCATTTCATCCTGGGTGTCTCATCACAGCCAACTTCTCAGCACAGCTGCAATGCAAAGTTTGCTTCCCATTCCTAGCAAACAGAAAATGGTTGATTTTCTTTTTGGGCTGTAACTGGATAAACTGTTAAATCAGTGCTGACAGCAGCGACTCCAAGCTCAAACACTCCCTCCCCTCTCTGCACTGCACTGCTGGCTTTGTTAAGTCATAGAATCATAGAACCATGGAATTTTTTTGGGTTGGAAGGGACCTAAAATCCCATCCAGTGCCCCCTCCTGCCATGGGCAGGGACACCTCCCCTTATCCCAGGTTGCTCCATGCCCTATCCAACCTGGTCTTGGACACTTCCAGGGATGGTGCAGCCACAATTCTCTGTAACATCACTTCCTTGTGCCTTTGCTTGGGTGAAAATAAAAAATTTAGACAAGGTAGTTGTTTCTAAATCATTGCAATTTGGAAAGCCCAGCAGCATTTTGGGAAAGGGAGCTCTGGCAGGAGACAAAGATGAGATGTGACAATTTCTGCAGAGCCATTCATCGCAAGCAATGCTCCACAACCCAAAACCGTCAGCTCCTGTCGTTGCTGGTGATTTTAATTGCCTTTTGTCCTTCTCAAGTGAATGATAGAAAGGACAGGTGGTGTATTAGATTTTAAGCCTCTGGAAGTTTAGTCCAACACATGTAAAACAAATGTAAAATCCTCCCTGTGTCCTTTGCAGAACAGTGATGGTGTCAACGAGAGGCTTCATCGAGGTCGAGCCAAGAGGGAAACTTGTAATGGAACAGTTCTGTCCAAACCCCATGGAAATTATATCACAGCTGGGTCTGTTGTGCTTCCCAAAACTCAGCCACTGTCACTGATGTAAAACAGCCAAATAAACTGCTCTGAAAAACTTACTTGGGGAGCTCAACACACAAATCAGAAAATGCCACAGCATGGAGAGGACATGGGAAAGGTTAAAACAGTGATTATTGCTGTGGGAGAACAGAGGGAAGCAGGGACTTGGAAATGGAAGGAAGGCACAAACTGCATTAGAAACCTTATTAAGGACAATGTGGAACAGCATTAAATCAACATCACTGCCACAATCAGGTGGTGACAGGGCCTGGCCTTTAAGCTCTGAAAAATCTTTTTTGGCCAAGGAGAAAAGTGATGTTTCCCTCACCCAAACTCCACAGAGAAAAGGAAAGAGCCTTTTCCCTGGAGGCTCTTCTCACAGCAACTCCAGTTCACTCCTTTTGTGACACTCACAGGTAATTGATGTATTTTAAATAACAAGAACCCCTGAACTTTATCGGGCTGAAAGTGGGGCAGTGTCAAGCACTCCTGACCTGCTCTAGGAGGGGGTTGTATCAACTTTCAAATATCAGGCTTGGTTTCCTTTCCATTTGAAATCCAGACATTACCTTTCCTTTTATATCTCTCTCTAACTCCTTTGTGTAAAAGCTGAACAGCACTCAGCACTGAAGATTTCTCTGTCCACTCACTCAGACCTTGGATGGCTGTTAACAGAATAATTTCCACAGTATTTTTATGTATAAAAGAAGGCCATGTTCATCTATTTAATAACTAGAGCAGAAAGTGCTCACATTTCCCAGCAAAACTAATAAAATAAGTCCAGCCTCTGATGCTGAGCCAAATGATCAACCATTGTTTTAAACGAACACCCTTATCCCTTGGGCTGTGCTAGAACCCAGAATCTGACAAATCTTAGCTTTTTTGAGAGAACTGAAATTTAAAAATCTTTGAATTGCGTCTTACCTGCAGCACACACTTAGGCTGTGTGTTGGTCGAGTTGAGACACAACTTATTCCAGCTGTGGATATGCAAATGCCATGCTGAGAGATGCTTTCTGTGCTCTGGAAAACACAGTGGGACACCTGACAGTGGCTGCCCAGTGGGTCACCACAGACTTGCCATGAACCCCTCATTCTCTTGATATTTATTATTAAAAGCTGTAGCAACAACTCAATTTCTTTTCCCTGTTCTCTCCTCCTCGCATGCTGAGAACTTCTCCAAAGTTACTCATGCAATATATTTGTGGAGGTTAATCCAGGACAAAAATCCCAGGAAGCAAATAGCACAGAAACTACCAATGTATTCTCTTTTTTATTGTTTCTGACAATCAGTAGTAAAACGTGTTGCTGCTACCAAGGGAGCCAGTTGTAGCATTACTCATTTCACATTACAGCCCAGAAGAATAAATCTTTCCAGAGCTCTTGCTGGCATTAGGCTAAAACATAAGTCTAGGTTTGTAAAGGAAATGTATTAAACAGATGAGACAGCAGTGGAATACGGATTTAAGGGAGAGGAAAGTCATTGCAAATTCCTTCTCTATTAAAGAACAAGCTTAAGGCAATGACATGGAAACAGATGAGCTGCATATAATTCATCAGCTACTATAAAGATGGACAATTCTAAAACAGAAATAACCCACTGTGTTCTAGTCACACTGGAGGTTTCTGCAAGAACAGGTAGAACCTGTAAGAGAGTGACCACACAGTTGGGTGGAAACTGCTCAAATTTAATTTCTTACAGAAAAGTAGAGCTCACGCCGCATATGAGAGAATTTTTCTCTATCAGTCATAAAACCAATGTAAAATCAGAATTTTGTCCTCCTGGACAGGGCAGAGGAGCTGACAGAGAAGGAACAGAGAGAAAATGAAGGCAAATACTTTGAGGTTCATGTGAAAAGGTTTAGTGCAGCTTCTGAGCCTGGGGAAAAAAAAAAAAACCTGATAATAGAATGGGCCACAAGTGTCTTTTTTGCTAAATCCGTAGGTCCACTCCAGATTTAGCAGTTGGAAGTGACTGCAGAGGGGAAGGTGTCAGTTAGGTTTCCACCCATGTTCTTCTAAAGGTCACCTGGAGGAACAGTGATGGAAAAGTCTCCTCTACTAGGGCACATGTAACAATCTCTAGATCACACAGACACTCTAATCTGTGCCTTTATGTGTGACAATGTTCTTTAGACCTGTCAAGTAAGGCTGCCTACTGCTGAAAATTTATCTGCAAACTTTCAGTGCATCAAATTAATTGTTCTTCTCAGGGCCTTTATCCAATCTCTTTAATATTTGATTATTTTCTGCTGTTAGAAGACACAAAGTTATCTGCACAGGAAGATCTGGCTCCTCTTGGATGGCTGCCCAGAGAGCCCTTCCCAACGCCAAGTGAGCATATGGGAAGCAGTGGATGGAGCAGAGTTCTAGGGAGCTCAGGACCAACAAACCAACTACAAAAAGAAGCTTACAGAGCAAGAGCATCTTATTTTCAAAGGTGTGGGAAGAAGGCCACCCTTGATGTGGTCACAAAGCTGCTCTAATAATTAATATAAATCATCAGCTGGGGATCCATACAAACTTTTTCATCCATTCCCTCCCCCTGGCAACCCAAACCACTTCAGCAGCACTGGGAAGTTGTGGTATTCACATTCTCTGAACAGAGGAAGACATAATTCTCTTTCCCAGGATTTTTCCTGGGGAAGGCAGTGAGAAAGCTCAGAGAAGGGAATGAAAGCAATTCTTATCTCTACTCGCTGCTCCTGTTGTTTGGCACATGTGGAATGAGTTATGGAGATTGTTTACTGAGAGTGATTTGTTAACTGGACACTTGGTGTCCAATTGGTGGAATACAGATTTAAGGGAGAGGAAAAGTCATTGCAAATTCCTCCTCTATTAAAGAACAAGCTTAAGGCAATGACATGGAAACAGATGAGCTGCATATAATTCATCAGCTACTATAAAGATGGACAATTCTAAAACAGAAAAAATTGGTTAATTGGTGATGGGTGTTTGGATTGATTGACCAGTTAGGTCAAAGCTGTGTTGTGACTGTTGGGAAAGGGTCACAGGTTTTTCATTTGGTATAGTTTTAGTACAGTATTAGTGTAATATAGTATAATATAGTATAGCTTAATAAAGCAATTGTTCAGCCTTCTGCAATCATGGAGTAAAAGCATGTTATTCCCCAGCTGGGGGACACCTTTTACAATAGGAAGTAGCAGAGCTGCCTGTCCAGCCTGTGAAATATAAAGTTATGTTTCGTGTTAGGTAAATAAAAATAACCTATATAATTCTAATTGTGAAATGTGTGGAACACAGGCATGGGACAGTTATAAAGATGAGTTCTAATAAACAACCAAGGAAAGTAAAACATGGAAGAAGACCCTTGAACCAATCTTTTGCTTACAATTAACTTTTATAACTCTTAAGCTGTTNAGATAGCTATCAATGTTGCTGAATGATGACTTTGAGAAGGGAAGCTGGACCCATAGATACCATAGATTAATGGTCCTAAAGCTGGACCCCATATCTGGAAGCTGGACCTCACCATCTGGGATACACATCCTGGGATATTAAAGACTGGAATAGATCACAATAGACTATAGAAATTGAAAAGGAACCAAACAATCATCATCATAGATTTATGATCCTGAAGTATAGAATTGTGACATAAAAATTGGGAATAGAAACTGCTGAGAAAGCTTATGAATATGCATGAATATGAACAATAAATACCAACAAGCCCAACAATCAGTGTGCAGTTGGAGGGGAAACCCCCACCACTGTACCCAGCACTGTTTTTACTCATACTTTACCATATTAATTAATAAATTGAATTACTGCTTGATAGATTGGCTGAGTCAAGCTTCTCACTTCTAACAAGCCCACGGCACTCAGAGGCAGCTCTTCTCTGCTGGGAACATTTGAGGACAAGGTGCCTGTGACACCTCAGATGCTGGGGGGATGCAGCAGCCAGGATGTTCAGGCAGCCCCCACCACCCCCATGCAGGGTGAGCACCCAGTCCCACTGAGCTCCTTCCCAGGAGATACCAGGGACTCAGCATTCAGCCCAGACCCCCAAAGAAAAGATGCTTTTCACGTGTGCTCTGAAATCCTTACACCTTCTTCAGAAAAGGCATGGCTTGTTTAAAGCACTTGGTGTCAGTGGGGGGTGAGAAAGCCACTGTCACTGCCACCACCTGCTCCTGCAGGTCTGATGGTGAATCCCAAATATCTCAAGGCCTTTAATGTTTTTGGCAAAATCACTTTGAAATTTTTGGCAAATCTCACCGTCTTGTCCATCAGCTGAGTCACACAGGTAATGCTGAGCTCACCTCTGTGCCATGCAGAAAGGCACAACATTTCCCCAGAGAGTATTTTTAAAAACACAAACCCTCTTCAACAATGAATTAAATGTCAGGTCTCATTCAATCTGGAGGAAATTGTCTGTACAACAGAATTTTACGCTCTATACCTGAGCAGGAGGTTATATTCATCAGCTGCTCCAACAGTTGCTTTCACCAGCTGCATTCTCTTTATGTTACTCTCTTTCATGAAAGAGCTGAATTTTAAATTTCACAATATTTGAGCCTGTGTTATAAAGGCCAACACAGGTACATTAATACAGAAAGGAGAAATGTTCTATTGAATTTGATTAAAATTACATGAGTTGAATAGGGGACACTTTGAGTATGCTGGAGAAGGTAGGCAAACAAAAAAAGACTAATAAAACCTAAACATGATCACTTAAGTGTTTCAGAAAAAAAAATAAAGACTGCTCAAGAGGGAAATTATAAGCCCAAGCATTACAGTGTTAGCAGAAACAACCATATTTTATGCAAAACTTAGTTTATCTCCAGCTACTGAACTGTGTCATGTGTAATTACAGGGCAGGGATTCAAATAAAGTTTATTTGCTTCACCTAATACTACATAACATTAATGTGGCCCAACACACAAAACAGTGTCTTTGGGAGAAAAGGGATCAGGAGTCCCCTGCTACAGCTTTATTCCAAACAACAGTGGGGTTTTGCCATAATTCTACATGGATGGCAGCTCCTGAAGGAAATTTCCATGTAGGAATGGGCAGCCACTCCACCTGCATCCAGAAGGGAAGGGCTGAGTGCTGAAGGCATCAAAGCTGTAGATAAAAATTGGTTTTTATTTGTTGTATTCAGAATAATCATTTGCAGCCTACTGGAAAGTTTTATTCATGCCAAAATAGTTGGAGGAGGTTTAATTTGTTGTTTAAGCAAAGCTTTAAGATCATTCATTTTAATTTAAATACTTATAAAAACTATTAACACTGGCAGAACTGAAGCTGAGCTCTCCCAAGCTGTGCCCTGGAGCTCATACAAGGCAAGGTTTTACCTAAACCCTGTTGATGGACAACAGTGAGACCAAACAACCTGCCAGGAGAGCACAGAAGGGCACATCAGCCCTTTGAACCCCAAAATCCCAGGTTGTTTTCCTTCCCTGCTCTCAATAAAAGCTTCAGGGTGCCAAGCCTGCTGGGTTTATCCAGTATGTAACACCACGAGCCTGGGGACTGCCACAGAACAGAGAAATAATCTTAGCAGCAAAAGACAGTGTGTGACTAAGCCCTGCTGAAGGAAGAGTCACTGATGCAACTCTAAATACAGAGCCACATTGCCAAAAGCACTCATCAAATGCATTTAAATAAATACTATTTCTGCACCACCCAGATATCAGCATTTACACCTCAACTGCTTTTTTAATCAAGCCTTCTTCCAAGGCTTGACACAACAGATTATCCTTTGATAAGGCAAATTAAGGTCCACACAGGCTTCAGAAGTATTCCAATAAATGGCTGGGTTTGCTTTTTGAGGCACATTTGTAAATTGGTACCTTTTAAAATTGATCCAGTCACGCAGCTGGAGGACTCAGAAATATTCTCCTTAAGAGCACAGCAGCATTTCTTTCAACCTGCATGGCTATGAGTATTTATGCCTTTGACTCACCAATTGTGGCTCCCTCACAGTCTTTTATCACAAATTGCTGCTCTGGATGAAGAGGGCACAGCTGTGGCTACAGCCCCAACATACCAGGAGCTTGTTTTGCCTTGACTTAATTTATTTGTGACTGAAGGCACTGCCATCCTGCTTGTGACAGACACCTGTGTGCAGTGTGGCCCTGCTCCCAGAGCTCCAGCAGACCTTGGAAACAGCTTTTGCTGAGGCTCCAGAGAGCTGCCTGTGCCCTCTGCTCTCCCTTGTAAGAGGAAACATTGTGTGCAGCATCACCCAAATCACTGATGGGGAAGTTCCAGCCATCCCCTTACACTGGCTTTTATCTGCAGCTATCATTGTTTGCATTAAAATATCCACAATTTAAGTGTCTGCACAAAGCTTTACAGCAAGGAGAATAAACATTGTGCAGGTGCTTTCTCTCCTGCTCTCTCTCCAGCCAGCTGACAGAATTGCCAGGGATAAAAGAATTAATGTACAACCACATCTGACAAAGAGATGAGGGGAAAAAAACCAGACCCTCTCCTTGCAGTGAACAACATTCAGTTTGAGCCAGCTGAAGGCATCAGATTTTTTTCTTCTGAGCTCAGAGGATTTCTCCCCAAGTCCCTGGACAAGATAAAAATCAAGCTATTAACAGTTGAATGAGGCCTCAAACCATCCCCATGCCCTGATCAATGCACACCCTACCACCCCAGTAAGGCACCCAGTTAGAACCCCCTGAAGACACCAGATTTTTCCTCCTGAACTGCTGAACTTTCTCCCCAGTATCTGGAAAATGTAAAAATCAAGCCATTCACAGCTGGACATGGTATTAAACTATCCCCATGCCCTCATGGCTACACACACACCCACCCCAGCAGCCAGATCCAGCCACACTGGGTTAAATGGAGAGGGGCAAATTCCAACGCCAGGTTTTTATGGATGTGCCCAAGACAAGCTGCAGTGCAAAAATCTTAGGACAGGCAGATCTTTATCTGTGCAGTACCATAAGAGCTGGTGGAGCATTTCCAGCCTCCTAATAGATTCTCTAAACAGGCAGAGCTCAGCAGAGGTTTCTTCCTTGACTCACTCTGCTAAGAATTACTAAAATTTAATGAAGCCAGTGATGTGCTGTAGCAGACGGTTCGATGTATTTAAAGTTCAGCTCTCTGCAGCCCTTGGATCAGCCTTGTCCATGAGAACATGGCAAACACAAAGCAGACTAAGAAGGCAGCAAGTTCCTGCTGTGCTTTCCCAATTCACCTTGATGAAAAAAGCCCTGAATACATCCCGAGCCTTGACAAGATGTGATAAATGTTAAAGGAAGGAGCTGTGCTTCCTGCAATGGTTTCATTATTAGCATCAAACAATGCATTAACATTTGTTTTATTAATGGGAAAATATAGTTTAATAGCCTAATCCATTGCTAGCAGTGCAAGGCAGAGCTTAATCGAAATTGTGTTCTTTGGGATTTTTTTTAACCTGCAAAGCAGTCCATGCAATGCTTGGGCTGAACAATTGTATCTGTAATCACCAAAATTTACTGTGTCCCCTTCATTACTTGTTTCCTCTCCAAAGCAATATCCCTGCAATGTTTAATTAAGCAGTCCATTACAGATTCATCAACTTTACAGCAGAAACAAGTATATATGGAGAAAACTCTCTATTGTGAGCAAGAATATTTTTTATTGCTTACAACCTAAATAATGGAAGGTGTTATTTGTGTTAGTTACCCAGCAAGGCTTAGATTCCAAGACTCATTTCTTTTAGAAAGTCTCTGTCTTTTAAAACTGGTCTTGCATTAAAGATACACAAATAGATATACCCTGCTTTGACAGCCATACTTCCATCTGCTTCCATACCCACAACAGGAACTGATACTGGGAACAAACAATCCTAATGACATCCAGGTGTCTGGGCCAGTAAATTATCAAGAAATGTTTTGGGGTTTTTGTTTTGTTTTGTTTTGTTTTGTTTTCAGAGAAAAACAACCAGGTCTAGTGGCAGGGGCGTTGGAACTATGTGGTCTTGAGGATCCCTCTCAAACCAAACCACTCCATGATTCTATGAAAAATATTCTCATTTATTGGAAGTCCTTCTCTAGAAGTATTTAGTTCCCTCTTTGCCCCAGAATTTTGTCACCTTGGGCAATTCACCTCATCTCAAAGTCCAGAGTTCAATTTTAAAACAAACAAATTTAGGAGAAATGTTCAAATTTAAAACAAAATATAAGAATCCCTTAATAGGGGGTTATCAAAGGACACACTCAAAATACTTCATTCAATCACTCTTGGATTAAGGGTGATGCTGGCAGAGTCAATCAACTGATGGCATTTCAATCCTACCACAGAGTTTGACTTCAACCATGAAATGCTTTATAAGGCTTAGGGAAAAAAGAGAAATAAGTTAATAGGGACTGCTAGACTATTTTCAACTTTCCAGACTCCATTTCCAAGCTGATGTCACTCCCCACATCATCTCTTGACATCCTGTGGGCTCATGCAGTGACTTGACAGGAGAGAACCGAAGGGCAAAGGCAAATTTCACATCTAAAAAAGACAGAAAATTTATTCTTACACATTTTTCCATATCAATGCCTCAAGACCAAGCAAGCCTCTGTGCAGCAATATCCAGGTGAAGGATTACAAAGTCTCACCCTTTGCTTGTTCAAATTATAACTTTCCACCTACGCCAAAGGCCCCAGCTGAAAATTCCCTTTTTATCAGTGGTAAGTAATACCCTGTCTTTCAGACATAACTTTTCCCAGTGCAAGGAAATCAATTAGAGCTGTCTCTTGGCAAAAAAACATAAAGCTCTCATAGTCATAAGTTCATTGCTTGAACTGAGCTGCCTCCCATCTGCTTTCCCCAGAAATTGGGAAAAACCCAAGGAATACATCAAATGAGATTGCAATTTGGCTTAACTTCTGTGCCCCGCTGGGAGGTTCAGCTTCATTCTGGGGCTCTACCTAGAATGACTACTCTGAAATGCATTTGGGTTTCAACATCCTGCTCCACACATCGTCCTTGGGAGCCAATTTTATTCATGGAAAAGCTGTCTGAACATGGGGCTCAATGATGTGTCTCAGCCAAGTCCAGATCTATAATTAAAACTTGCATGGGAGGAACATAGGTGACATCAGACTTTCTGTTGCTCTCTTTAATGTATGGCTCCTGCCTGTCTAATGCCAAAGCCAATGTGATATTCCAACAGCAGCTCATTTCCTTCCCAACCCGCCCTTTTGAAAGCAATTTTGAAGTCACCTAAATGCTAGAAATCTGACAGGTCTCTTTGACACAGCCTGAGGGGATTGTTTGTGCTCTTAGTGCCACATGCTTCACTTGCAGGGAAGAAGAGTTTAGGATTCCATAATAATTTTGCAGCTACGTCCTGAGTTTCCTCTTTATTTTTTTTGCTGAATGCAAAAGTTCTCCTTGCTACCCATTTGTAAAGGTTCCAAGCCCCTGATATCAGCAAATAAAAGGATAAATCCTAGAATTACAGAGTGGTTTGGGTGGGAAGGGACCTTAAAGCCCATCCAGCCTCCTGCCATGGGCAGTGTGGCAGATGAGTAATGCCATGGTTGACTCTCACAATTAAAAGGCAAATGTATATATGTTAGGAGAAGTTTTATAGATTTATAGTTATGTTTTACCCCCCCTTGCATTGTTATCAGGGGGTGGCCTGGGTTTGGGACATTTGGGAGGGTTGGCTCGTTACCGTGGCAACAGCTGCCCTCCAGTCAAGGTGTTGGGAAGTGATCTCCAGCACTGGGCAGAGAAGGAGTCGATGGACAGAACTTTGGGAGGGGCTAAAGGGTTAAAAGGTGAAACCTGCATTGTGTGGAGGACTGTCGGAATCCAAGACATTCCTCTTTGTGCCCCAAACCCCGGGCAGGGGTCTGGGAGATCCTGGCAGGAGGCCAAAAACACTTGGGGCTTTGATTTCAGCCCATGGGACAAATTACCAAGCTTATATGAGGAGTCACAAGTCACAAAAGTTTAGACAACACAGTAGCAGTAGTTAGAGGGTGAAAGGAGAAAATTTGGGATTTGGTACAGGGGGGTTTCANAACATCACTGAGAACACGAGCAGGAGACTCCTGACTCCTTCTTGGACAGCTGGGTTGGGAAAAGCGGCTTCCACCAACACCTGGGGTCATCTCCAGCAGAGAAGACCCCGACAGAGGAGCACATGGTGGGAAAGATCCTTTGCTCCTGGCATAAATATTTTCTCTACTCAGTCTTCTGTTGTATTTTCTGATAAGGTTTTTTAAATTTTTGAAAGTGAGTATCATTTCTCACAGGAGGGACCTGTCCTGCTATCCCAGGTTGATCCAACCTGGCCTTGGACACTTCCAGGGATGGAGCAGCCACAGCTTCTCTGGGATGTTAAAGATTTCTCTGGGATGTTAAAGACTTCTCTGGGATGTTAATTCTTTGCACAGGCACAAGACAAAGGCAGTCCCTGGCCCACACAAACACCTCCATGCCATTTATACTCATGATGGACAAAGGAAGGAAGGTAAATAGATACACGTGACAAAAAATGGATCAGTTGCAAAGTCCAGAACATCCAAGATGGAGCTGGCTTAGCACCATCCTGAGGGAAATGAGAGTTGTGCACTAAAAACTTCTTGCCCCAAGGAGTGAGTCCTTCCTTGGCTCCTGTCCACAGCTCTGGTTGTTGCCCATGTCCCAGAGCTCTGTCTTTTCTCTCAGAGCTTATTCCAACATCTCAAATGATCCTTATGGATCTCTTCCAACTCAGGATATTTTATTCTTCCACGATGAAACTGCAGGTTTAAAAAAGGGCTCTGGAATTCTTTGGTGCTTCCCTTCAAAAATGCCCATCCCCTCACCCCTGTGCTATTCCTTGTCACTGAAGTATTTGTGCAATAAAACACTGAACAACAAACAGGAACCCCCACTGTGAGAAGATTGTAAGGAAAGATGGAAGCAGAGCAGATAATCTGTACCCAGGTACATTAGGCATTTAATTTAAATTGTTTGGGTTTGTTTTCTCATGTTTACATCCTCGAGCAATTTAAGATTGGCCCAGGTCTGACAGAAGGGAAATATTGTTTATGTCATACAAATCACTAAACCATAAGCAATTTCATTAAATGTTTCTACACTTGTGAAGCAAATGAGAAAACAGCTGGTTATTGAGTTTTACTGAAATCTCTGTTTGAGCACACACAAATACTCAGGTTAATATAGGCAAAATCTGGTGCAACAGCAGGTCTTTGCCATGAGATTGATAAGGATAGCTTACAGTAGGATTGATAACAATAGTTTGCAATAGGATTGATAAGTACAATTTGCAATAGGATGGATAAGGAGAGTTGAAATTCTTAACTGTAACAGTCCAGGGATATTGTGCTTGAAAATGAAGTGTTATTTCCTTGTTTTACCTGATTACCAACAGGTTTTTTACCTGGATGGGACAGGAGGGGAAATTCCAGTGAGTAACAATCTAAACAGGAGATTTCTTGTGTATTTTGAAAGCAGAAATGATAAATAAAAAGTCACCTAGTAAGCCACTAAATCCAGTCATGTAAAAATGAGCTCATAAACACAAAAATTGGGTCTTTCCCCTGCAGAGGTGTCTCTTGGGATTATTCCTGGGTGCTGCATGTTGAAAGGTGAGGAGCTGCTGTTTTTTGAAGACCCTTTATAACATGCAGGGAAAGGCTCTGCTAAAAGATTTGTCTGAAACCAGGATCCACCTGCTGAGGGCTGCTGTCCAAAGTATCCTACTCACAGTTTACCCCTCACCCCACTCCACAACATCTCACTGACCCCTCACAAGTGCTGACAGTCCAACACCTGCAGAGTCATGGTCTGGTCACAAAAGTGAAGGGGCTCCAACAGCATTCGTTGCCCCCACTGGCTTTTCCCTCATTTCCCGGGGGTTTTCACATCCTCTGGCTCAGCCAGAATATTTTTCCTTCTTCTTCTTCTTCTTCTTCTTAGTCCTTTAGCCCCATCTAGTGCTAAAGCCGAATAAAAATATTTGTTCTTTAAATAAACTGAAGAAAAATTTCTGATTTTCCCCATCCCTGGAAGTGTTCAAGGGCAGGCTGGACAGGGTTTGGAGCCCCCTGGCATAGTGGAAGTTTTCCTGGCCCATGGCAGGGGGTGGCACTGGGTGGGCTTTAAGGTCACTTCTAATCCAAATCAGTCTGGAATTCTTTCACCAGCCCAAATTGGTCTTCAAAGTCCAAACCAGAGCACAACTCCTTTGCTTTTTAGGGAATCCTGGAACTCCTGGGTCTCTGCAGGGGGAATTTGTGACAGCAATGTCCTGGACAAAAGGGTTTTGCAGCCTGTGAGAAGAGAAAAGCATCAGGCAAAGCCCAACATCATCTGGTTTAGTTAACACTGTCTGGCAACCCTGCACAAATCTGTTCTACATTCTGCCTTCTCCAAAATTCATGACATAGAAAATGTTCTTATACTCCTAAATACAAATTGCTTGGAAATACTGCATTTTTCAGTTCTCTAGTGCTAATTATTATGTAGGAAAATCTTTTCTTTCCCTCAGGATAAGTGTCTTTTGGTAGAAACACTATTTAGAAATGGGAGATTTGAAACCCAATACGTTTTACAAGTCAGAGCTTCTGTTCTCCTTCCCATCACTTTTCCCTAGATGCAAACAAAGATGAAGGGAATGGATACATTACACTGATATTGTATTAAACTGGGATCAAAACCTACATTTATTTTCTAACATTTACTAAAACATTTCAGGGCAGTGACAAGCACAAGAGCAGAAAGGCTGCCAGTCAATGTTACAAGAATCCTGATTTTTATTTTCTTGCCATGAACACAAGATTAGATCATCCATTATCAAACTCTGAGGCTGCACAGATTTGTCAAGTCTCCCAGAGCAAATACCCACTGCAGCAAAGCAGGTAATTTGGGAAGAAGCCTTCTGTGGTTTGCATTCCCAGCACATGAATGTGGGCATTTCATTTGAGAGAGTTAGGGTAGTCCTTACCTGGCATTTTCACTATAAATAAACTTCAAGTCTTGCAGACTTCTGGGCTGTGAGTTATTCTGTTATTATCTCAGCCTTCCTATACCCACACTGACACACAACTGCTCACTGTGGAAAAAAAATGTACTGTGCTCTGGGTAATTCCCAGCATAATTTAAGCACTAATTAAACAATGGATTTTTATTGGGATTCTTAAATCTCTGGGGGTTGCTCTGGAGACAGGTGAAGTCCCAGGTAACCCCTGCAGAGTTTCCTAGAGCAGAGAGCTTTGCGTGGGCTGGGATAGGGCCCTGCCCACACTGTTCAAGGCACCTGCAGGACATTTGGAGCTCCCCTGGAGACAGTGGAATGGTGGTGGTAGAAGCCTCTCATGAGGTCACAGAGCCCTCTGAGGGTTGGCACAGCCCCCTGAGGGGTCACACAGCCGGGCTGTGGTGTGCAGTGCGGGAGGGTGAGGCTTCAGCAGCACCTGCGGCCTCATCATGGTGTGGACACGATGGTCCATGGCCACCATCATCCTCCTGGCTTTCCAGAGAGCCCTGACAGTCCTGGTGTCCCTGCTGATCCTGTTATCCCTGATAGCCCTGCTGGCCCCCAGGGCCCAGTTCCCCATCGGTGAGTCAGGACCATCGGGAGCAGGTAGGTGGGCAGGGAGGGGCAGTGGGGCAGGAACCACAAGGAGCATTTAGGTTTCAATATCCTGTTGATAGGATATTTTTTTGGCTGATGCTCAGCTGTGCAGCAGAGCAGGGAGGCAATGGGTTGGGCTCAGGGATGGCCCCAGAACCAGAACACACAGCTATGCAGAGCATTCCCTCCCAGATTCCAAGGCCCTGAGCTGCTTCCAAGAGCGATAGCAGCAGGGTTGTTGGGGTTGGGTTTAGCTCCTGACAACTCCTGCACAGTTTGTTTTGGATCATCATGGGTCAGACACCTGGCACCTGCCTGCATGGTGCTCCAGAGGGGAAGGGACAATCAGGTCCACAGAGCCATTCCATGTTCCAACCACAGTTTCTGCCATGGAAAGTACATGGAAATATTTCATTGGAGCTTCTCTGTCCTGTTCACAGCCGTGGTTGGAGGCAATGGAGAGCCTCCATCAGAGCCAGGTGCTGGATCTGACTCTCCTGGACCCTACATGACTCTTGATTTGTTTTGGGAACTGCCAGCTCAAGGCCCAAATGTGAGCAAGGCATCTCCTGCAGGTATGAGAATCCAGCCTTGCCTGGGTGTGCTGGGTCATTCCAGGATCCCTTCCCTGTGCTACTGGTCAGCCTGGACAGGGAGTACCACAGAGTGGGACAGAAGCTCCTCATGAGGGTCTGGTGTCCCTGAGCTTGACACCATGAAGGTCACTGGTCAGTCCTGACCGATTGCACAGCCAGGGGTTTCTGTGGTGGAAATTTTTCATTCTTTCCCTTAAGGTCTGACGAATGAAACTGGATTGGGAAACATTTCCTGGCCATTAATGGAGCAGTCTGAATTCATGACTTTACTGAAGGAAACACTTCCAGGTACAAGTGACTCTTAACCACAGGAGTTGGGGAGCTGGGCTTTCAGATTCCCATGAGGAAGGGTGACCTGGAATTAAACCAGCACACTTTCTCTCTAAAGTGCTGGAGTCGGAGCAGCTGGATAAGGAGGCACCTCAGGAAGGTCATCAGGCAGTGCCAGACCCTGGGGGAAACACTGAGGCCCTCCAGCCAGCAGGTGAGTCAGGGAATCCCTGTCCCCTGGCCATCCCTCAGGGGAGAGGTTGTGGCCATCCCTGTGCCAGGGACACACACTCAGACCCTCTGTGAGTGCAGTGAGATGCCCACCACCCCTCACACCCCATTCCTAGGGATTTCAGAGCTTTGGCAATATCCTCCAGGTGTGGACAAGAGATTCAGCAGTGCTGAGGACGCCAAGACAGACCCAAACACTGTGGAGGGCATGGCATACACAGGCACAGTGGATGCTAAAATCACCTGGAGTGTCTTTATAAGAGCCTTCCTTGTGTCTGTGGTCTGCAGCCTGATTGCTCTGCTGCTGATCAAGGTGGCCCCTGCATGGGCAAAGGACATAAAAGAGTGAGTGACTTGTGGGGTGTGGGGGTTGCCAAATGTTGGTGGTGGGGGACTGAACCTGCCATGAGGCATTTCCAGGATTGCCAAATTGACAGGTACAGGGTAGCTGGACCTGCCATGAGGCATTTCCAGGATTGCCAAATTGACAGGTACAGGGTAGCTGAACCTGCCATGAGGCATTTCCAGGATTGCCAAATTTACAGGTACAGGGTAGCTGGACCTGCCATGAGGCATTTCCAGGATTGCCAAATTGACAGGTACAGGGTAGCTGGACCTGCCATGAGGCATTTCCAGGATTGCCAAATTTACAGGTACAGGGTAGCTGGACCTGCCATGAGGTGATTCAAGAAATGGAGCTCTGGATGCCCAGTTAATCACTGGCCAAACTCAGCACAGATTTGTGCTGGGAGCTGGTGCCCTATGCTCTGTCCAGATCTCCCTGTGCCCACAGCTGCTGGGTGCCCACATCCCATGGGATGTCCAGCACTGCTCCACATCCTCACACCCACCACATACCCAGTCACAGCAGGGCTTCAGCAGCTTCCTCTCTCTCCACAGGCGCCTCACAGCTTTGAAAGCCAATTCTAAGCTCCTGGACAGTGAGACTGGAGACAAGGAATTAGTGGTAGAAGTCTAAATAAAGATAAGCAGCACGATGGTCTGTGTGAAAGTTTTGGATTGGAAGGAACACTTGCTCTCTGCTCCATTCTCTGGAGACTCCACGTCCAGCTTCCCCCATCCCAAACAAGACTCAGCCCTGTTAGAGCAGGTCCAGAGGAGGCCCTTAAAATGATCCCAGGGTTGCAACAGCTTCCTGGAACAGAAACCCTGCGAGATTTTAGGGTTTTCTCCTCCTCACCCTGGAGGAGAAAAGGTTCCAGGAGACCTTGTTGTGACCTTTCAGTGGATAAAAGGAGTCATGGGAAAGGCACAGAGATATTTCTTTACCAGGGCCTGCAGGTCCAGGCCAAGGGATGAGGGTTTATCCACTGCCAGGGGACAAGGTTAGATGGGATATTGGGAAGGGACTGTTCACTGTGAGGGTGGTGGGTGTTAGAATGGAATTCCCAGAGAAGCTGTGGCTGCCCCATCTCTGGAAGTGTCCAAGGCCAGGTTGGGCAGGGCATGGAGCAGCCTGGGTTAGTGGGAAGTGTCCCTGCCCATGGCAGGGGGTGGCACTGGATAGGTTTTAAAATCCCTTCCAACCCAAACCATTCCATGGTCCTATGTGATGTCAGGTAAGCAGTGCAGGAGCTTTGCACTACAGGAAATTTTTAAAGCATTGAGCAGCTTTGTTGGTACTTAGCAGCATTTAATAAGTGTATTTGTATATTCTCCTTTCTGGCATATTAACTTCTTAAATATATGTGGCCATATCCCATATTTTAACTGGGTTTAAAATGTGAAATGAAACAAAACCAGTCCTGAATAAAATAACATGGTGAACATCTTACCTGGAAATACACAATACTATAAAAGCCAAATGGAAACTCACTAGAATTCCCTTAAAACACAGTGCAATTTGGTATACTGCACAAAAGCATTTGCAGGTGCCTCTTTCTGTAAAAATACCCTGTATTTACAGAGACTCTTAAAGTGAACAGAACTCAGTGTTGTGCTGGAGGTTTTTTGGGGGAAATAGAGATAATAAAATACAGTGGAAAAGATATATCATTTACTTTGGAGACATTTATTTTAACCATCAGTGCTTAAACCTGAGGGACTGAAGGACAAGAAATGGATATTGCAGGTGTGCAAGGGATGGGCTGTGCAATAGAACAGTGAATTCTGTTTAATTTGCTACTCTGGGATTTTTCTTTAAATAAAAATCTCCCAGGGTGGCAGTGGTAGGCACCTACTGCCTTCTGGTAGAAGGATGCATGGGTCTCATCCCAACAACAGTCAGGAGCAGCACTTGGAATGGGATTTGGTCTCAGTCAGGAATATCACAGCGTGTGAGGCTCCCTGCTCCAGGGAACAGACCTGGGAGTGTCTTCCAGCCTCTCTTGGATGGCTCCAGGTCAGGACACTGACAGGAGGGCAACTCTTTCTCTCCCCCTCCTTCCTCTTTGCTGCAGCCTCTCCAGCAGCAGCACTTTGCTCCTGAGCTTTGCCAGATCCTCCCAGAGAGGCTTTGTCTTCCCAGTGGGGATCTAAAAAGAAACCTTGTTCTGAGTTAGGCTTTCTCTAAGCCCAGAGACCTTGGCTGGGATGTGTCCTGAGGCTCCTTCTTGCTGGAAAAGGAGTCCCTCAGCCCTGGAGATGGATCACCCCGCAGTGGCACCTTGGCCATGACATCCACCAGAACTGAAGGATCTTTGAAGATCCCTTCACTAACTCTGCATTCCTAGGAGGAAACAGCCTCCCAGAAAGGCAGCTCCTGTTCCAGTCCTGTCCCTGTTTTGCCACCTCAGGTGCTGCTCACCCTCATCCCTGCTCACGCCTCCCAGGGCCATGGGCCCCTGCAGACCATTTCTCTCTTCTTCAGCACGGGCAGCTCTGAAGCCACGCTGTCCCGTGGGGGCAGCGGGGGCAGCAGACAGGAGGACTCAAACCTGTAGCCTGCCAAAATGCTCTTCTGAGGCTGTTTGAGCACTGACCAGAAGGCCTCGGGCCTGGCTCTCAGGCCCTGTGCTGCCTCAGCCCCCGGCTGCTGCAGGACAAACACCTTGGAGTCCTGAGGCTTCCTGGCCTGGGCATTCCACGGCAGTGATGTGCTCCCAAGAGGGACTTTCCTTTTCCCTTCTCTTCCAGGAAGAAGTTTCTTTTCTCCTTGTCTTCCAAGGAGATATTTCACTTCTCCTTTGAGATGAAACTTCTTTTCTTCTCTTCCAAGAGGAACTTTCTTTTCTCCTCTTCCGCGAGGAACTTTTTTTTCTCCTTTTCTTCTGGGAGAAACTTTATTTTCTCCTCTTTTGGGATGAACTTTCTTTTCTCCTTCACTTTCAAGAGCATATTTTGCTTCTTTTTCTCTCTCTTGTCCAACTATCTTTTCTCCTTGTCTTCTGAGAGAATCCATTCTTTCTCTTTCTCTTCCAAGATGAGCTTTCTTTTCTCCTTCTCTCCCAAGATATTCCCTTCTCTCTCCTTCTTTTCCAGTTTGAACTTTCTTTTCTCCTTGTCTTCTGAGAGAATCCATTCTTTCTTCTTGTCTTCTAAAAGAATCTCTCATTTCTCCTTCTCTAAAAGAATCCATTCTTTCTCCTTCTCTTCTGAGAGAATCCATTCTTTCTCTTTCTCTTCCAAGATGAGCTTTCTTTTCTCCTTCTCTCCCAAGATATTCCCTTCTCTCTCCTTCTTTTACAGTTTGAACTTTCTTTTCTCCATCTCTCCTGAGATGAGCTTTCTTTTCTCCTTCTCTCCCAAGATATTCCCTTCTCTCTCCTTCTTTTACAGTTTGAACTTTCTTTTCTCCATCTCTACTGAGAGGAGCTTTCTTTTCTCCTTCTCTCCCAAGATATTCCCTTCTCTCTCCTTCTTTTACAGTTTGAACTTTCTTTTCTCCATCTCTCCTGAGAGGAGCTTTCTTTTCTCCTTCTCTCCCAAGAGATTCCCTTGTCTCTCCTTCTTTTCCAAGTTGAACTTTCTTTTCTCCCTCTCTCCCAAGAGAATCTTTGCTTTCTCCTCTTCCTCCTCTGCCCCTCTGAGTTGCTGCTGCCTCTATATTGCTCTGCTTCAACACTTGGCCCTTGGGAACAGATTTGCCCTTGGCTTGGTCAGTCACAGGCTGCTTTCTTTCAGCAGCAGCCCCTGGCATCACTGGCTGCTTCCTGGAAGGACACAGCAGGAGGGTCTGAGTGAGGCTGGGAGGGGTCTGGGGCCACATTCTGCCCACAGGAGCCATGTGCCCCTTAGCCAGTGGCTGTGCCCAGCTCAGGAGAGGAATCCCCTGAGCTGGAACCCTCGGCTGACACTTGTCTGTCCCCATGCATGGCTCCAGCTGTCACGAGGGACTCTTCTGGAGGGATGGGGAGGAACTGGCCCTGTGACATGGGGGGCTCCCAGCAGCCCCAGTCTGTCTGGGGGACATGCTGGGGAACAAGCTCTGGCTGGATGAGGAAAAGGCCCCATGCCCTGAGCCTTCAGGCTCACCTGGCCCGAGGGCCGTGCCTTATCTCCATCGCCTCCTCATCCCCGGGCTGCTCTCCTGCCTTGGCAGTGGAACCCTGGCGAGCAGGAAGTCTCCCTGGAATCAGGAAGGACAGAGCTTGTCAGAACAGCACAGCTGTGATGCTGCTGGCCACAAGTGACACATGGAGATGCTCAGGCACATCCAAGAGGAAATTCCCACTCCCCTCCTGCCACTGTCTCCAGAGGCCTGACACCCTCCTATCCATCATGCCAGGTTTGGGACAGAGTCTCTTCTGAGAGCAGAGGTAATTTCTGGGAGCAAGTATGAGCCCTTGGATCTCCACCCTCCTGCTGAACCAGGGATGAGCTTCTTGGGCACCTTCCAGCCCATGGCTCAGCTCTTGTGGAGCCAGCCTTAGGAGAAAAGGCCATGACGACCTGGCACCAAGGTCTGGCACAATCAGATCCTTGTGACAATCATGGCTGGGGATTCTCCCATCAGATCACAGCCACCAGCTGCCTGTGCTATGGAAAAAAGTGGGGAGCTGCTTTACCTTCCATGCCTCGCCTTATGGGTGGCAAACCTATTTTGTTCCCCTTGTCCTCTCCAGGAACAAATCCAAAGTCCTTGAGATGATCCCTGGGCAGTGATGTGGGCAGAAATGTCCATTCAAAGCTGGAGACAAAGAGACAACACAATCCTGACCCATGTCCCCAGCGGCCCTGGCCCCTTGCCACCATCACCTGCTCACAGGGGAGTTTGGCAGTAGGGTAAAGGCCATTGTTCTCCCAAGTCAGTTGTGCCCCAACCCCAAGGACTGTCCTGGGAAATAGGGTCACCCAGGAAAGGATTCCTGGCCATGATGGGGAAGCAAGGGTTGTCTAAAATACTCCCTCTGTCCCCTCAGGTCTGCTCACAGGGGTGACGAGCAGGCAGACACAAATGAGAGTCAGTATTCTGCAGGACTGTTGTGGTCATGAGGAAAAACTGCTCCCAGATCTCTCCAGAGGCCAAAGCTGCCAGGGTGTTTGACTCACTTGGGAAAGACAATGACACAGCCAGTGAAGCTCAGGGAAGCGATGGGCACCCCCCGGGAGACCACCATGTCCAGCTGCTGGAGAGCCTGCAACACAGAAATGTGAAGGTGCCAGCACATCCTCAATGTGGCCACAGCACTCGGGAGAGGAGGAGTTCAGGGCAGGTAGAGCAGGTGGAATCATGTTCCTGCCTGGCCACAGCCCCTGGCCACATCCTGGTGTCCCTATGCCAACAGTGCTGGTCTGCCCAAGCAGGGGGGAAACAAAAGGCTCACCTTGAGCGTAGCTCTGTCCTGGATCCTCTTCCCAGTCACTTTCTTCAGGAAATCCAGGTAAAATCTCATTTGCACCGTGCTGCCTTCAATGAGGAGCACACCCACATCCCTCAGGACGAAGGCGACACTCACGCCCTTCTCCAGGCATTGGTACAGCAGGGACATGGTGCCAAGGATGCAGCACAGCACTTTCTTCTGGGACACAGAGGCCTCTGTGGCCACCTTGGCATATTTCAGAGGCTCCAGCTGCTTACCCCCTGGAAAACCACAGGAGGGAGATGGAGGAACTTCCCCACGATTCCCAGGAGATGCTTTTAGAAATGTGGTGTGATAGCCTACTCCACCCTGGGCCTGCAGGGTTAAATCCTCTGTCTTACCAGCCAGGTCATCCTTATGTTCCAGGTTCTGGGATCCTCCAAGATTCCTGGCCAGGTGGAACACTGGCCTCTGCAGGATCACAGTCTCGTTCCCCACCACGGTCTCTGTGTGAACCACATCAAAGGAGCCAAGGGTGGGAATTCGGATCCCCTGGAGCAGAAGGGAAAGGCACAAAGGGTGAGAATTGGACAGAGGGAAGAGCTGAGGATGATTCCATTAAAGGATGGTGCCTTTGACTGAACTCTTCCAGCTCCTACTGTTCAGAAGTCAGGACAGTGGGGAGAGCCCTGGGGAGGAGATGCTGGGGCCTCTTCTTTCCCTTCTCCCACCAAAAAATCCATGCTGGAGTCAGGGCAGACAGAGGCAGCTCAAGAACACCCCCAGTCTCCAGTGACCAGGATCAGCCCTGTGGTACAATGCCACCTCCCAGAGGTGATACTACTCTTGCACAAGCTCCATTTGTCCCTCAGCAGGGGATTTTGGGGTGGGCTTCCTGCATTCTGAGGAGGGCAAGAGGAACTGCAGGCCATGATCCATGAGGAGGGCCATGGGAACTCCTCACTGCTCTTCTGGGTGGGCAAAGAAGGACATTGGTGTTGCCCCAGGGTGTTTTTCCACCTTGTGCTGCAACAGCTGTCGTTGGATGTTGCTGGCCACTGCATCCCAGACAGCCTTTCGCTCTGGAAAACAAGGAAATACCAGGTTATTCTGTGTTTCTGCTGGCTCTCAGCTTTCCAGCACCCCTGGGGTGTGTGTCACTGCTGTCCCCAGCCCCACAGGGGTCAGTGCTAATTCTTTTCCCCACATCCCTGAGAGGGCAGCTCCAGCAATGCTCCTGCCTGTACCTGTGGGGGTGATGCTGGGCTTAATGAACATGAACTCCTTCCCCCCCCAGAAATCCATCTGGGCTGGGCTCACACCACTGTCAGCAGCCATGTCCTCAGTGGTGAGGATGTTCACCCTTGGGGCTGTCTCCAGAGTGCAGAACCCACCTCCCTGCAGCCCCTCTTGTGTCACAGGCTCTGTGTGACATCACAGTCCCACCGCTATTCCAGATCAGAGTTTTGAAAAATGATGCTCAGGGCCCTTTAAATGAGGCTCTCAGCTTTAAAATAATAAGCCTTGGAGCTTTTAAGTGTGGTTTTGTAGTCCCAGAGAGAGGGTTTGGACCTCAAATCAATTCTTTGGTCTGCCAAATGTGGGCTTTGGGGATTTAAAAGTAATGCTCTTCTCCCCAGTTTTCAGGCTTGCATTATACAAATAAGGATTTGGGCTTGGAAAGCTCAGTGTTGAGTCTGAGAAGAAATCAACAATAATCTTTTAGACCTCAAAACTGTATTTTGGGCTCTACATTTTTCTTTTTTTTTCTTTTTGTTTAAAATAGTATTTCAATAGAGGGGTTTCACTACCCAAGGATTTCCTTCTTCAGGATTCCCTTGTGAGACACCAGCTCTTAAAGCAAGCAGAACTCAGTGTTGTGCTGGAGGTTTGCAAGTCAGGGAAAACAGAGGCAATAAAATACAGTGAAAAAAAAAATAAATGGCTTGATGGGAGACATGTAACGAATCACTCAGTGCTGAAACCCCAGTGGGCAAAGGGGCTGAATAGAGAGGAATTGATGAGTGCTGTAGGCTCCTCCAAAACAACTGGAACACAAAATACCAGATGACAGGATAAAATTGGCTTCTAAAGTGAGCAGTATTGTGATTTGGAGTGACCTCCAGCCTCCCTTATCTTTAATAGCAAAACCTTTCTGACACCAAGGAAAGCATGATGGATCTTTTATGGCATTCATCTGCCTCTTGAAAGACGTCAAAAGCTGCTTGGGAGAGTTTATCTAACTCCAGTCTTCAGTGATCAGAGATGCCAAGGGGATTAAGGAGGGAATTTGATGCAGTCAGAGGTGTTACATTTTGGGAAGATAAACTAGACATTAAACCCAGTGATTTAAAGTCATTAGAGAGAATGAGGGCAACCTTAAAGCAATTTGAGAAGGAAGAAAAAGCAAAGGCTTGTTCCAGGGTCAGAGCACACAGAGAAGTCTGGGGTAGATAAAGAAAAATCTCCATGGCTGAGGTGACAGCCATGAGGACTGTGGTGTTAGATTATATGTTACATCATATTTAAATGGTATGGTCTCCCCCAATAAACCCTCATCTAATCAGCACCCTCAGAAGCCGTGTGGAGTCTCCTTGCCTGCCTGCTGCCACCTGTGAACACACAGCTCAGGGGGCCCCTGGGGACCCCCCGGGGACCCCCAAAAGAACCACATCAGAGGACTTTCCTGAACCTCCTCCAGACACACTGCTTGTCCTTGCATGATGCAGCAGGATGGAACCTCAGTCCTGTTTGTAAAATATCATTTATCAAAATAACAGACTCCCAGGTAGCATTAGGATTAAGTACGTGCCTTGTCTGAGATTTTTGGTCCTGGGGCACAAATAGAAGTGCCCTAAAATACAGTTTTAAACCCTTAAAATGCTGAAAAAAGCAGAGCTTCCTTCAAGTGAACCCCTAAAAATGAGGAAATGGGGCAGTGAGTTCTGGTGTAGAAATGCTTTTTCCCAAAATTATCCCTGGGATAATATAATAACATTATCTTAAACCATTTCCACTGGGTGGGTGCAACTGGGAATGCTCAAAGCCCCAGAAAGCTGACCCATTGATTGCTGGGGAAAAGGAAGAGGAGGAAGTGGTGGTTTTACAAACTGGGTGTGTGGCTGTATTTTGGAGCTTGATATTCTGGTACTGTAAAACTGGATTACTTTGGTATTTTGGAGCTTGATATTCTGGTACTGTAAAACTGGATTACTTTGGTATTTTGGAGCTTGATATTCTGGTACTGTAAAACTGGATTACTTTGGTATTTTGGAGCTTGATATTCTGGTACTGTAAAACTGGATTACTTTGGTATTTTGGAGCTTGATATTCTGGTACTGTAAAACTGGATTACTTTGGTATTTTGGAGCTTGATATTCTGGCACTGTAAAACTGGATTACTTTGGTATTTTGGAGCTTGATATTCTGGTATTGTAAAACTGGATTACTTTGGTATTTTTGAACTCGGTATTCTAGTATCTTGAAAGTGGGTTACTCTGGTGTTAGACCATAGCTGCCAATGCAGCCTGGAATAGTGCAGCTAAAGCAGACTGGCCAAAAATCTCAGATATGTGAGGCAGACACGTGTGTGCTGTGTGTGGAAAGAGGCATGTGAGCAGGCTGGGTTGGTAAGTACAGACATTTGAGACCCAGCTGATGGCACCTGAAGCCCATGATACTGTGATAAATGAATATGACTTGTGCTAACGATTGTAACTATATTGATAGTTTAAAAAGTATTTGTTAAAAAGTAATCGAGGAAAAAGATATGTAATTAGTGTCACAAAACAGATGTTCTCAGATGTTCATGAGAAAATAGGATACAGGATGTAGTTTGAGATAAGTAAAATTCCAAAACAGAATAGGCCTCAGGGTAATTAAAGAATCAGCCTTGAAATGGACAAAATTGGGGTGATTCCAGGTATCTATGAAATAGTAAGGCTTAGTTTTGGAATATAATGCTGGCTTCTATAACACAAGACCTGGGGGGCATGTGCAACCTCTGGGGCTGTTCAAAGGACAGTGACAATGAGGAGAAGCCTTCGCCAGAAGCGACCACCGAAGAGGCACAAGACCCCTTAGAAACAAGCGGAGCACGTGCTGTGTAGCATAGTGACACAGTGGCGGGGTCTTCTCTGCTGGAGATGACCCCAGGTGTTGGTGGAAGCTGCTTTTCCCAACCCAGCTGTCCAAGAAGGAGTCAGGAGTCTTCTGCTCGTGTTCTCAGTGATGTTTATTGT
>VZRH01002093.1:441937-452524 GCA_013397555.1 Urocynchramus pylzowi
GAGGCTGGACGCGAACCGAGACCGGACGCGCACCGAGGCCGGAGGCGCACCGAGAGCGGACCGAGACCGAGACCGGAGGCGAACCGAGAGCAGACCGAAACCGAGACCGGACGCGCACCGAGAGCGGACGCGCACCGAGAGCGGACCGAGACCGAGACCGGACGAGCACCGAGAGCGGACGCGAACCGAGACCGGACGCGACCGAGACCGGACGCGACCGGGACCGGACGCGCCGTGACGCCACTGCCGGAACTGCCTCCCCGCGATCGCCGCCTGCCGCTGCCGCGGGCGCTCCGTGCCGGTGCCGGCCATGAGCAAGCGCAAAGCTCCGCAGGAGAGCCCCAACGAGGGCATCACCGACTTCCTCACCGGTAGGTGTGTGCGCTCGGTCGGTTCGCGGGTGGGAAGGGCCGCGGCCCGGCTGCTCTCACCGCGGTTTTCCTGCAGAACTGGCCAACTACGAGCGCAACGTGAACCGGGCCATCCACAAGTACAACGCCTACAGGTACCGCTTCCCTCCGCCCCGGCCCCGGCCCGGCCCCGGCCCGTTCGGGCGCTGACCGGCACTGTTCCGCAGGAAAGCGGCCTCGGTCATTTCTCGGTATCCGAGCAAGATACAGAGCGGGGCTGAAGCCAAGAAGCTGGTAGGTGCTCGTGTCCGGGTTGCCGGCGGGAGGATCCGGGCGGCCGGAGCGGGGACGAGGTGCCGGGGCGGCGTGGGGGCAGCCCCGCTTCTGCCAGCGCTTCCTCCCGGTGCCCGAGTCACAGTTCGGGGACGCGGGCGAGGTGTGGCCGCTGTGGGGGTTTCAGAACTGGAACTGGGCATCCCATCTGAGCCTCTGCCTGCAAAAATGTCTTTTCCCTTTGCTCTTTTACTCCTTTGTTAATTCAGAGATCTTGAGCAGTAAGGATTGAAGGTTTGTTCAGACTTATTGCTTCGGGGAAACTTGATATAGCCCTTGCATTACAGTGTTTATGACATTTATATTGTATCCTTGAATTCCTGTCCTCTTTTACGGTCCAGTATTTTATTGTGGTCTTGGTTCTTTCTGGACTCCAAATTCTAGGGAGTTTTCCTTGCTTCCTACATATGATGACTTTAAGTGATTGTTAAGTTAACTTGTTTGTACTCATCCCCCAACATTTAGGATGGAGTAGGTGCTAAAATAGCTGAAAAGATAGATGAGTTCTTATCCACTGGAAAACTACGTAAATTGGAAAAGGTGGGTTTCTTCTGTTCTGTATTTCTCAATAGCAGCTTTTCTTGATAACTTGCAAAGTAGCCTGTTTGCTCTGCACGTTTCTGTTGTTGTCCCTGGAGAGTCTTGGGAGTGGTGAACAGGAGTGTATGGAAAAGTAGAAATCAAGGATTGAGAAGCTGAGCCAAAGCCTCAAAACGGTCTATTTATGAAAATATTTTAGCTTACATAATCAGCATGTGCAGGTCTTCTGTCAGAAATGGAAATCTGTTGCTGGAAGGCTGTGGAGTTTTGTGCTTTAAGCCTGCTGTTCACCTCAGCGTGGCTAGTTGGGCAGTTTTCAGGCTAGTTACACGTGGCATTATTGTGATGTGCCATACTGCCCTTGGTACTGTTTTGCAGTGACTTATAGTGAACCTCCAAACCAGAGTCTGACTAAGCTGTTTTATCTTCTCAAGGCTTCTTTTTGTTTGTTTGTTTATTGCAAATGGAGTGAAGGATTTGGGTTGCACTGTTTTGTTTTTGTAGATTCGACAAGATGATACAAGTGCTTCTATCAATTTCCTGACACGAGTCACTGGCATTGGGTAAAAGTTTCTTGGGATGGTTTTTGGGCTTTTTTTCCCTTCTCCTGTTCATTTGACAGACTTATGAGCAGAATTTGGGTGACTGCACATAATGAAGAGAATAAGCCTGAGCTGCTGATGTAATGCCCACACTGACACACTGTAGTCATGATTATGGCATT
Organism: Urocynchramus pylzowi; assembly: GCA_013397555.1. Lineage (NCBI taxonomy): Eukaryota > Metazoa > Chordata > Aves > Passeriformes > Fringillidae > Urocynchramus > Urocynchramus pylzowi. The sequence continues at coordinate 443,885 of VZRH01002093.1, forward strand.
GAATGAGACAAAAGGTATAGAATGATGAATTATGGGTTTTGTGGTACAGGAGTGGAAGTTGGAAGCTTCCTGGGAGGGGAAGGAGAGAGATGCAGCTCAAGAATGGAACCGTAGAAGTGAGACTCTGACCTCAGGGTTTTCATAAAAGGAGAAGCAGAGCCTTGAAGGAGGCAACAAAACAAAAACAAACAAATAAAAAAAGCCCATCAGAACTCTGCTGTAATGTTATCATGCATTTGGTATTACTGTCTGAAGCAATATTGCCTATTTGCTGTGACTTTTTAAATTTCTTATAATTGTACATCACTGTATAGTTATATCAACGCTAAAAATGTGCAGGCCAAGCTTTGGATCTCTGCTGACCAAAAGCATAAACTGAAAATGAGTATGCTGAAAAGATGCAAGCATCACAAGCAACCTCAGCCTTAGCCTTTAAGACCTACACAGTTATAAATAATTCTAAAGTCCCGTTCAGTGTTGTAAAATTCTTGCTGTTCCTGATGCCAGATTGCCTTGTCTCTTTGCAGTCCTGCTGCTGCTAGGAAGTTTGTCGAGGAAGGAATTAAGACTTTAGAAGGTAAGTGTGAATATGGGGCCTTGGTTCACACTCCAGTAATCTTTTTTTCTGTCAAGCTGCTTCTTCTACAGTGGTACTGTGGTAGCATATATGCCCTAGGCTTTGAGGAGGCTGTGTAAGATGGTAAAGCTAGTACACAGGCTTAAGGCATTTCATACATATCCAAAGTAAAGTACGTGCAGGTTACATGGAAGGTAACAAAGATTTTGGCTCTTTGGTGGTCTATTAAGTCTTGTTGGAAGTGCTCTGTGCATTTGTGGTCATCCTGTCAGCTGCTGTGTTGGTAGTTTGAAATTCGCTCCTTTGAGGTTGCATTCTCCTTACATATTCTTTATGTGCATCATCTTTGCATTGATGGAAATTTACTGTAAGATTTTTAGTCCTCAGTTAACTATTTTGTTTGGATTTTTTTTCTAGATCTAAGAAAAATTGAGCACAAGCTGACCCATCACCAGCGAATTGGGTTGAAGTAAGCTTTCTTGGGTACAAGTGCTTGGTGTTTCTAATGGCTCCTTCAGACACCAGGATGTAATGTAAGGTTACACAGGCTGAGTAAGGTTCTCTTCTCTCTGTGCTCTACACGCCTTTCAGCAGTTGTTTGGAGCTTTTGTTTCATTCGGGTTGGAAGGCTTAGTCTCCATTCAGAGGGAAGTTAATATCAAGTGACTTCCTCATTAGCTCATGGAGAATCACTTTAGCGAGGTTGTGGAGCTGTTTCTTCACAATCTGCATAGAAGTGGCCCAGGCTGGTTTTTTATGTGCCATGAGCAAGGTAACCTTTGCATGTCTGAACTTGAGAATGCTGTGCAGAATGTGTGTTTGTCCCTCAGTATTCATCAGCTTGAGTGCTGTTTGTTGAGTGTCTCTTCGGTGTGGTAGTTTTGGAAGAACTACAGCTGTGTTTGTCAGAAGCTGCAAGTGAACCAAATAAAGCCAAATGGTGTTTCACTTGCCCTCTTTTTCTCCACAGTCAAGCAGCATGCTGACAATTTGAGTTTTACAGTGGAAGGCAAATATATCTGGAGCAGTATTTGAGTTGTGAGTTTCCATTTAGCTCCTTCCAACATAGGTCACCTCTGACCATGGGTGGGGCACCTGTTCCTCCTGCTCGCTGGTGGGCTGAGTTTTGTCAGGAACCTTTTGTATTTTCAGAGGGCTATGAAAATATTAAGCAATTGGTTATATGGTAATACTTCTTCCACCTTATGGCAGCTCTTCATATACAGTGGAAATACTGAAACCATGTTCTGAGCATTGTCAAACTCAGCAGTTGTGAGTTTTTACTGTCACCTTGCAAGATGTTCTCTAAGATGTTTGATGAGAGTCAGGAGCTTTTTTTGATGTGACAGTAGTGTAAGTTACTATTCTTTCCTCTGATATACGTTTAATTGACTACAATTTTAAGATGCTGCCCCTGGCACTCTTTCAGATGCTTCTATTTTTATATTTGCAGATACTTTGAAGATTTTGAGAAAAGAATCCCGAGAGAAGAAATGCTGCAAATGCAGGTAAAAACCTCATTGTTAAGAATGTGATGTACTAATGGCCAGTGAATGACTGGTCACCTCTAACCATGCTTCTTTCCTTTTTACATAGGAAATTGTGCTCAAAGAGATAAAGAAACTGGACCCAAACTATATTGCTACAGTCTGTGGCAGTTTTAGGCGAGGTTGGTACTCTGTGATCTTGTTACCTTTATTTTGGGATAACAAGCAAGACGAGTCACTATATATGTTGTTCTTATTGACAGGCTCTATGCTGGAACCTGGCCTTTCCTGTTAATATTGTCTGGACTAGCTAGTTCAGTGATGAGCCACCCACATAAATCCTTGCTTCTCCACCCTTCCCCCATAAAGAGTAGTTTTTGTAACATGAATTGTTTGCTTTGTTTTTACATTAACAACATTTGTGCTTCATTGCTATAGAGTACAGCAAGAAATTCTTGGATATTTTCTTATGTATGGAGAATATAAACTTTTTGCCGAAAGAACAAGATTCTTTTACTTTAAGATTATTTTTTGTTTTGCTAATATTTCTAATAGTGACCACTCCCTGCTAGAAAACCATGTTTATAAGAAGAGGTAAGATGTACATTCAGCAGCACTAGTATACTTTTTCACACACAGAAGTGTTGGAATCCTGGATACTGAGAATTTTAAACTTTCTGTGCTTAAAGGCACAGACCCACAAGAGAACACTGCACTTGACCTGAGGTCATGGAACAGGCTTCCAAAATTGATTGATAGTATTAGATAACTGGGATTACGGGTGTGTAGTTGGTTAGAAGTGTGTAATATCACAGGGTGGAAAACTTAGAGTTTGGGATTTTAGAATACAGAAATAAATGTGAAGCAAGATGGAGGTTTTAGGGTGGACAGGTTGTTCTTCTTAACCTTCTTCTTCCTTCTTCTTCATGGGTTTGGGTGGTGTTTTGTAATTGGACAGAAAAGTCCACATTGCGGGCTTCAAGGGACCAGTTATGGGGTTAAAAGGAAAAATAATCTAGGTGTCCTTTCTTAATTGGATAGTTTAGTCTTAAAACTTGTTATCTCTTGTAACAAGAGATAGTTGCCATTTTGTGCCTTGCTAATGAAAGGCTGCAGAACTCATGGTTCTGAGGCTATTTTACTGATAAGAAATGAACACCTGAGTCCAAACATGAACTACCGTCTCAAGTGCCTTCAATCCAGAAGAAAGAAAATTTCCGGAGAAACTTTCTCCAGAAATTTCCAGAGGAACTGATACAGGAGGATTTTTCTTTGCTTCTTCCTTGCCTAGGTGCAGAGTCAAGCGGTGATATGGATGTTCTCCTAACCCATCCCAGTTTCACATCCGAATCATCCAAACAGGTACGTTTCTCAGATGCCACGGATCAGAACTGTGCATTTCATATAGTCTCAGACTTGGATTGCAGCTTTTTGTGGGTTTGTATTTACTGTGATACTGAATTTTTCTCTTGGATCACCATGTTTATTTTGAGGAGTTGCAGTTACTTCTCAGGTCTGTGTATTATGTTGTGTTTCTCTTGCAGAACTAGTCAATGTGCTTATTTTTACCCTTCTCTCCTTCCTCTTCCTGTCACACATATTCCCCCACCCCTTTGAATTCATCTACTTTAATAATGCAGAACTGTAAAGCCAGCTGGATTAAAGGTAGACTGACTGTTTCTTTATGTAGCCATAATCATTTAGATGATAGGAAACTGTCCTGCTGCCCTTGTAATCTTTTGGGACTAACTCGGAAGTAGTATTAATGACACTGTTTTGTTTTTTTTTTTTTTCTTATGTTCCTTCTATAGATTTGTTGTTTAAAAGCTGAATTAGATTTGTCATTTCCAGCTAAAGGCGATCTCACTTGAGGGTATGGGTGGAAATTGTTTTTATCTTGCACAACTGTAATTTTATTAGCTTTTCCCCAGTATTATTGTTACACGTTTTTCCATTTGGGTCAAATTTCATGTGGAATAGTACATATAATTATGATGATGTCCTGTAGTTATAGGAGCCTCTATCTAGTAAATAGGTAAGATATTCTTGTTATTTGTGAAGTAATTTCTTCTTCTTTGTTACCATTGTTCCTAGTCAAAACTTTTGCATCAGGTTGTAGAACAGCTGGAAAAAGTCCACTTTGTCACAGATATGCTGTCTAAAGGTGACACAAAATTCATGGTAAGAGCTTTCTTGGTGGTGAAGGATGTTGTGGGGGGATTCCTTTTCCTGACAGAAGCTAGGATGAATACAATTGCTTGGGCTGCTGGAACTGGGGGTGATGTGTGTTTGTTTTTTTAATTCTCCCACTTGCACCTCATAAGAATTTCCTGCAGTTAACTCTTAGGTAATAACTTATGGTAAGATTTCAGTATTAGAAAGTGTACAGATATTTGTGTAGTTCTGACATAACCTTCATCACATAATGTCAATTGTGTCTGTATTGCTGGGTGTTTCCTGCGACCTCAGCACAACATCACTTCTTCGGTTGCACCAGTGACCGCTTCTGTCATTGTGTCCTCAGGATCTTGGAAACATTTAGCTTTGATCTCAGAACTATGTTTACCTGATTTTGTCTAATATATAATATACTTTTGTCTCCTTTTGTGTCAGTTTTGCTGCAGAACAGATTTAATGGATAAACTACTAGACTTATGATATAATAGGGATTATGTGGGATGCCTAAAGCAAGTAATGAATTACAAGAACATTAATTCTTTAGATCCCATGCTGACAGTACAGGGCTTTTTTTCTTTTCTTAACCTGCTGATACTCATGCATACTGAAAAGCCTGATAATAATGAGGACAGGGAAATGAGAATCCTTCCTGGTGCAATAAAAATTTAAGAAGCAGTTATATGCTACATTGAACAACAGTTCTCACAACAGTGTTGAATAATGAGTCACTGTATTCTGATATCTGGCTGTTCTAGTAAAATATTTATTCAATTCAGCAGGGATTTAACTTTGCTTTCCAGGATGGCTGAGGATTGTTTAGAGGCTGTTTAGGGGTAGGGAGGTAAAGATGGTTCTCCAACCTGTTTAATTTCATCTGAATTTCTCGCTTGCCTTAATCCCTCACAGGGTGTCTGTCAGCTGCCAGATAAAGAAGATGGAACAGCTTACCCACATCGCAGAATTGATATACGGTACTTGCAAAACCCTCCCCACTCAAACCCCTACTTCAGCTGTCTGCTCTCTGCTACAGAATAGGCATTTGCATCAATTTTTTCATTCAAATCTCTACTTCCATGTTCAGAACATGGCATTTACTAGTTTTCTAATGCCTTTGCAGTGTGGCAGCCACTGGACAACTGCCAGTAATTACAACAGGTTATTAGCAATAATGCTATGCTTCAAATCATGATATTCTGTTCAGATTCAGAATTGTGTCCTATTTTATCATCCTGCTTTGACATTGATTCTTGGCAGGAGTGCAAGCACCATAACCAGGTACTGGCTGAACACCAGCTACTTCTGAGTAAGGGTAGATATGCTGAACCTTTCTTTCATATGCAGTTCTTTTCACTTTCTCATCTGCCTTGTGGGAAAATTAAATGTGCAGAGTTGCAGAATGTAGACATATAAATACAAAGTAAACCTACAAGTGTCTGAATTAGTGAATTCTAAATGGCTTGTTACTTCTTTGTTGTATATTTGTTCTAAGTCTTCACTTCTACTTTTTATTCTAGGCTTATCCCAAAAGATCAGTATTACTGTGGTGTACTGTATTTCACAGGAAGTGATATATTCAATAAGAACATGAGAACTCATGCTCTGGAAATGGGCTTCACAATCAATGAATACACAATACGCCGCTTGGGTGTTACTGGTCAGTCTGAGTTTTTGCATGGAGTATTCTTTCTAGTTATGCACTTTGTGTGATCTCCTTCAATTGGTTGCAATTGTTTTGGAAATACTTCTGATAAATGCTACAGTTTGTGGAATTTTTCACAGTGTCATTTTTGATATTGAGCACCATTACAGCAAAAAGGGGCAGCCTATTTACATACAGGCAGCTCTGTGGCACAAAGTTACCTCTTTGGGAATCTTAATCTACTTAAAGTCTTAGTGATTTAAAGATTTTTTTCTGTGCCATGCACAGCACATATTTGGCTTCCTACTCTTTTCACAGGGTATGCCATGTCCTTCACTTGCTTTGCTTTGGAGGAGAGATGATTATATATATGCACACACAATTATAAATTTATTTAACTGCATAACCACATGGCCCCAAAGATAATTCATTACCTTATTTCCTTTGACACTAATAAGAAGCAGTATGTAAACACTATGAAAATTTCACAGAGGGTGGGAAGGTCATTCTGGGTGGGTTCTTCAGGTTTTTTACCTACAGCAGTTTTGTCTTAATCTTGCCATGCATTTGGCATTTCTGAATAGCACAGACTTTCTACCTTTCAAATATCTTGTGTAATTTGCTTGCAGGAGTTGCTGGAGAGGCCCTACCAGTAGAAAGTGAAAAAGACATCTTTGACTATATCCAGTGGGAATACCGAGAGCCAAAGGATCGGAGTGAATAACTAACTGCTTGTCTAGGTTTATAGCCTACAGAGATATTTTCATAGCTTCTTACAAAGATGTGAAAGTGCATAGTCTTACTTTGGATGTTACTTGAAAAACTGTATATTACTGATGTCTAAAGCTAGTCCACGGCACTTGAACAGAATGTGTCGTGAAGATAAATCCTGTGAGATTTCGTTTTCATATAGTCACAGAATAATTTGGGTCTAAATGTCATGTAGTCCAGTCCCCCTGCCATGAGCAGGGCTGTCTTTGACTAGAAAACATTGCTTAGAGCCCAGTCCAATCTGACCTTGAATGTTTCCGGGGATGGGGCATCCAGCATCTCTCTTTGTATTTTATATATATGTAGATACCAGAATGAAAAAGAGGGCTATATCATGAAATACTCCTGAAGAGTAGCATTTTCAACTACTCTCTGTATCTCCTCATACCTGTGTTAAGTGTCTTGGTGCAGTGCTGAAGCTCATGATGAGTTGCTCCTGTGTACTTACTTCTAAAATCTTTGGGCTATATGCTAAGGTGGCCATTCTCCTCTTGCATGTGTACTGTGAATTTTGTTACTAGATATGTTGTAGTGCTATTGATTGCAGTGCTCTGCATTTCGTTCTTGGCTTATTAATTGATGCATTGCTCCTGCTCCTGTAGATTCAATCTGCCCTTTTTTATATGCAAACCTGTCAAATCTTATTTTACACCTCCCCTTTAATTGTTAGGAAGGGTAATGAGTATTTTGGATGTGAGATGAGGTCTCTTCAAGAATGCATTACTAGTTGTATTTGGGACAGGGATTCTGTTGGCTAATTTAAAAATTTTCAAAGTAGTAAGCTACTAGCTTCCATGTGTTACAGAGCATGAGGATAGAATGCATTGCTGCTACTGTATTTGCATACTATGTCTTATTTGCATCTCGCTTAAACCTGCAGAACAACTACATTTTCAACTTGTTAGAAGGAGAGTTGATCAGTCTTAGTGATGGAGATTACAGGCTGATGCTCTTACCTATCCATTTATTTTCTTCCATTTTTCTTGTTAGGAGTTTTGATTATTTTCTAGGAATGTTCCCCAGTGCTAATGCATGCAGTAGTATGCAAGAAAACTAGAAGTTAACTTGGTGCTATGTAAAGTATTTTGATGCCTCATTGTAAAAATATATACATAGCTGATCTATTTAGTATTTTCTTCAGTAATCAATAGGAATAAACAAATTGAATATTCCATCATGAATGTGTAGTGGCATTTGAGTATTATTTTATTTGCTGTAATTTTAGAAGATCAAAAAGCAGTAACACATGTTTACCATGTTTACAAATGTTTCCTGGGCAGCACACAGCATTACACTGATGCATTCTCCATCATCTTCAACAGGTAGACCAGAAGACTACTTTGTCTTGGGCCTTGACACAGAATTTGTTGGCTTTGCAGTCTCTCTCCATAAAACTGCGAATTCTTCTATGTGCAAAAAAAGAAAAGGGCTTCCTCAGAGAGCTTGCTTGTTTTTTGTGAATTATAAAACTATACATTGTGTCTTTCTTTTCCCTCTCCTTTCTCTCCCCACTCTGTATTCCTCAGTTCGCTGGCTTTTCTTCTAGACTTGTACTAGGCTGCAAGATGTCTGGTGATCGTGGGAGGCAATAGCTGTGAACCTTGTCACAGGGAATCTGTGTAACTGGGCACGTACTATACTCTTGTTTGGTTGCATAGACAACCTTATTTATGTGCAGAATAACAGCTGGGCTTTGTCAACAATACTAGCTGCACCATTCTGTCAGTGTTTAGTTTTCTCCCGGTTGGAGTCTTACCTCAAGATTGGGTGGGCCTGTCTCCTTTGATTGAGGGCTATAGTGGCCCTAAGGGGTTTGTCTGTGCAGAAGTTCCAAACGGGGCTTACAATGAGTTAAGGAGGTTTGTTGATAAGGTAGGTAAAGGGTTTGAGAGGACTGCTAGTGCCCGCTGGAGTCTCATACCACTCCAACAAACTGCGTGAGGCAGGGCTGGAGCCTCTTACCGACCCCGACAAACTGCGTGAGGCTT
>VZRH01002093.1:453473-499843 GCA_013397555.1 Urocynchramus pylzowi
CCGGTGGTCGTGGGCAAGGCCCCGCCGCATCCGTCAGGAGCCATGAAAGCGGCCTCACGGTTATTGTTGTTTCTTGTGCGACGTTTCTTTGGTGGGGAGTTGTTTAGGGGCGTTTTTTGGTTGGATGGTTTTGGTTTTTTACACTTATTCCACAGACTGATGCGTGTATTCTTGGGTTTCTTTTCCCGCTTCACACTGTGTTTTGTCACACCTGTTGCCATTGCATCTGGTTGATTCAAATTTAACGTTAAGAGTTGTGAAACCGAGCTCAATTCTTCTAGACAAGTCTGTTGTGCAAGTAGAGCTGCTTGTTGCTAGCAAAGAATTTATGGGTTTCAGTATGGGCTAACCTCGAGGTTCTCTTTTTTTTAATACTTTTTAAATGCTTGCATAAAATTTAATGTACATATTTAAACACATAGAACACAGAAGATACAGCTGCATAGTGTAAAGAGAGTGAACAGGCTTACAGTTTCCTAGATGTCTCAATATCTCTTTTAATATCCTTATTAAAATGAGGTGTAAACACAGGAGATTGTCATCCAAAAAGGTGACATTTAGGTCGAGAATATGCTGAACGGAATGGTAAGGTCCTCCTTCAGGCGTTTTCAGTGAAGCTGCTGTGGAGAGCCCCAAGACTACCAAGCACTGTTGTCATTTGTCTCTCTAAAGCCCATACCCCATCTGTGCAGGGCGGCAGAAAGACTTGAGAGACAGCCTGCAAAGCCTGAAAGAGGTAGAGGCATGGCATGTTTTCAGAAACTGGAGAGACGGGTTATTATTTAAGCTCTTGTTTGATGTAAAAATCTCAATGTAATTTTAAAGTTAGAATAGACTGATCTCTTTCAAACTCTAAATTGGTCGGTCCCGACTCCCAGAGTGTGTTGTGGCTTGCCACCAACCGTTACCAAGCTTTCAGGTTATGTGGTTTAGAGGCCAGCTACAAATCCATGCTCATGGAGTGTTCTGTAATGTTTCCATGGGCTCCAGATCTTCTAAACCCACAGGTATGTATAGAACCATAGAATATCCTGAATTGGAAGGAACCCACAAGGGCCATCAAGCCCAAGTACTGATAGATATACACTGCAGGTTAGTTATTAAGTCCCTGAACAAAGAGCATTTTGTATACTATGCTATGTAAATTGCCCAAGTGCTTCATTTTAGGAAGGGCTGGCTGGCTGAAAGCAGGACAGTAGTGTTGTGTTTGCAACAGGCAAACTAAGCACACCAGTAAGTGACTAAAATGGTGGAAGACGAGTGATAACTTAAGTACTTCCACGTGTCTTGTTCGCATCATTATTTTTAAGATTAGTCTTTCAGTTTGGTATAAAAAAATGGGGGATCAGGGATTTCTGATGTTGGGTGTTACAGAGAAAAACAAGAGCAAATGCATCAGCAGTAGGAATGGCAAAGAATTGCCCTTAAAATCAAATGAAAGGAGCATCTTTTATACCTCTTCTCTTCTGGAGCAGGTGTGCCTTTACATTTATGCAAACTTAATGTAGAAGAGGAAGACTAATTTTCCACCGGGGAAGAGTTTGCCTACTTCTTTACTGTGGGTTTTCTGATGCAAAATCCCTAAATTGTGGTAACTAATAAAATGTGTCATCTATGCTGCAATATTACATGCCCATCCTTTTGAGCTATGTTCTGTGTAGTTGTAACAGTATTAGGAAATGTACCCCTATTAGCAAATTTAGGTTTTGCTGCTTTGTGTGCACAGTGCAGAAATACTCACTGATGACTACTGGACAGTATACAGAGATCTCTTTCATATTTTTCACATCTCTGAAGAAGCTTTCTATGAAGTCACAAGTGCAGATGAAAGTGACACCTGTTTTCCTTTGGAATTGTTAAATGCTGACGTCGTTTGCCACTTGAGGCCACTTTCAGAATGGGTCCTGTCACAAAAGCAAATCCCTCATTATCAGAACAGCAATAAGGCTCCCTTGAGTTCTTTTTGCAATGTAAGACTGTGAGGCCAGCATACGTATTGGAATGTAATAGCTGGGGTTCAGTGATTCTAAATAATGGCTTGGCTTTCATAAATTCTTTGAATTTAAGCTTGTTTTGGACAAAGCAACAATGATGCAAGGATGACTTTGATGAACATTCTTCAAAGATCTGACAGTTCTTTACTGGTGATGTACTCTGATACTACTAATCATAGACGTTTATTAATTCTTTGGATATAGTTTACATTTTATGCTGCTACAGCGAAGATTCTTACAGCTTCCTGTGTGTTTCAGATCCAATGGCTGTCCCACCGTCATACTGTGACTTGGGAAAGTCTGCCAGGGATATTTTCAACAAGGGATATGGTAAGTAAGATGAGGGTGGTTTGATCACCTTTCATGTTTTTTCCTTAGGCATCTTGAAAATGCCTGTAAGAACACGAGTACCTCAGAGATGCCCTAATACCTTACCAGCAGAGCCCTGGAGCATCTAGCCCCATCTGCTTCTGAACTTTGGACATATAGTGATAGTACTGCAGTGATAGTACTGCAGTGGCAGAGGGTTCGAAGGGAAGATTACAAGTTTGACCTTAATATGCACTCCAGAACAGTCTCTGAAAAATGCTGCCTCCTTTTTTTACCTTCTGATTTTTCTAGTCATTAAATCAGGGATACTGATGTAGATTGCTGTAGGAGACCATATGTGGCAGTAAACAAGTTCCTGAGGAAGAGTGACCTTTATGTCAATCAGAATAGCCTGTTGTTAAAGCGGGAGTGCAGATATTTTCACAGTATTTGCATTTGTCCCTTTTCTGGAAACAGAACTAGAAAGTGTTGATTTTTTTAATCTGAGTTTGTATGCAATAAAGATTTCATTTGTATCCCAAATCCACATGCTACATAAAATTAAAATGCAGTGTGGTCTGGTGTCTCCCACCCTGGAGTTCAGGCTTTGCTAAAAATCAACTCAAGTTCCCTGCTTTAGAGTCAGTTACTTCAAGCTTTTCTATTTAGTGCAAGGGCCAGATATTTCCCTAGATTCAGAGCAGACAGAAAAGGAAGAAAACAGTAGTACTTCTGTATATGGCACTGATTGAAGTAAGTTGAAACATATTTTTTGGAGTAGAGGAGAAGAAAAATTTCCTGCCCTGAAATCAGAAATAAAATGTAAACTAAGTAAATCAGAAGAGATGGTGAACTGTATTGATGGGTCCCAGACTGCAGGTAGCTACAGAAGGTGGAGGTACTTGATGGTTGGTGTCTGTTATGACTAAATTATGAGGCAACTTACTTTTGAGTTGTCAGAATTCCTTCAATCATTCTTCTCATAATCCTCGTAACCCTCAGTATGTTCAACTTGTAACCGAACATGAAAACTGTTTCAGGTCAGTGTACCCCACCTGGCATACTTTGGGTGTGTTGGAAATAAGTCTTATTTGCATCTTTCAGTGAAACAGGTGCTGTGTGCTATTTTATTTTCAGGATTTGGAATGGTCAGGTTAGAGTTGAAGACCAAGTCTTCCAGTGGAGTGGTAAGTATTGGGGACTTTCAACATCACCAGCATAGCAATGGAAGGACAAATTCCTGAACTGGTAACAAGTATTTACTTCCTAGCAGGTGTTGCTTCTCTCTTTCCTTTCTCATTTTAAAACTCATAGCTGACTGAGATATTTCTAAAATATGTAGCAGTATTTTTTTTCCTGTGGCATGCAAGAATTTTCATAACCTTGTTGTTACTTTCCTGCCTGTTCTACTGACGCATCCCAAACATGAGTTTCTTCACCTTACATAGCTCTCATTTCTACTTATGAATGCAACTGAGTTTCCCTGTGGGTACTAGTTTTCATAGGAATTTTAGTCCAGAGGGACTTTTATCCAAAACGTCAAGGGACAAGTAAGCACCGGAGTTTAACTTAACTGTATTTTCACTCATTTCCACTGTGCTTAAAATTCAAGACTTAATTAAAACTGAAAACAGTCCTGCAGTACCCTATATGTAGAATTTGAGGGCTTAAGTAAGCTTTAGCATTCCAAGTAACAAGAATGTCCTGTGATCCCCATTTTAATGATGGAGAACTGGAGATTCTTTGCAGTTTCACAGGAGGGCTGGCAAAACTAGGAATGGATGTCATAATTTTGATCTTTAACCACAGGCATACATTATTTACTAGGTAATATTTTTCTTACACTGACTCTGAGTTCTGCATGTCTTACCACTCAGTTCTGTTGTGATTGGTAAGACAAGTTGCTTCTCAGCCTACTTTGTAACCGTGTTTGCCTGAGCTCCTTTTTGCTCTTGCATTCTTACAGTGCAAATGATGTAAGTCCTTACTTCTGTATTCTGTCTCAATTGAGCTTTTGATGATTACTTGCATTGTGCACCAGGAACGTGGGCACAAGGATCTATGTAGTCTCCATACTATGGCTGCCTCTGCTTACTGACATCTCTTGATAGGCAGTTTTCCTGGCTGGAAGTTTTGATTCTCAAGTAATATGCTAATAGTTAATTATGCTGTCTTCTGATTGTGATGGAACATGAACAACTGTATTAAGTTCTAAAATGGGCTTTTTCTTTTCCATGCAATTTTCTTTGGATGTTTATCCAGTTGGTAAGAAGGGTGACTGTTTTGACATGTTGGCTCTTTATTGCTTTGTCTTACAAGGCTTTCTGTGCTGCATACTAAGTCATTTGTAAACTGTTGAATTGTTTTTAGTTGTGTTGTTATTCACGTTGTACAGTTTGACTGTGTCCATAGCCCTAGATCTGCTGTATGATCCACGTGTGTAAAGCCATTTGCAATCTTTGTCCAACAGTCCACCACAAGAACACTGTAAAAACAGCTAGAGGGAAAACAAGATAGATATGGTATTGGTACAGTTGTCTGTTGCTTCAGGTTTTGAGCTTGTTAGTGATTCTGATGCAACAATAACAGAGTTTTGGGATGGAGATGAAGTTAGGAACAAAGCGTGAGATCCAATTCATACATGGATACCAATAGTACCTCAGATTGTTATGACACAAACATTTGGGTGGTTTTCCTGTGGACTTAGAAAACCACAGTGGTAGTGTCTATTGATTAAAACTGTTTCATAGATTGCAAGTGGTTTTGCCTACTAAGTGCATGGCATTCCTGTAGATGCCGGGGGCACCATGAACTAGAAGGACCATGAGAAGCTACGCTTAACAGCTGATGCAGACTGGTGTGTGACATGGAGCCAGAATGAGTTTGATTTTTCAGCTACAAAAACTTCAAGAAATTATGGTTTGGTGAGATGTTCTAGTTTACACAGATAAAGACTGATGGCAGCAGACTTCTGTCTCTGTGGCGTCTGCTTCCAGAAGCAGATTGAGTTCTTGACGCCTGACAGAATGCTTTGGCTTTTGATCATATGACAATGCCAGGGGTTTTTATTTCCTTTGGCTTTGACACAAATGTTTACAATCTGTCCTTTACTTGATCTGAGAAAGAAATCAAGCTTTTTAATCACTGTTCTGTTCTAAGATTAGAAGAAAGTTACTTCCGAGGTCTGACGCAGGTTTGAGACGTCTTTATACTGAATTTGTGGAAGTGACATTAGAACACTGTATAGAAATTATGTCTTAAAGTAGTCTTAACACATCCTGACTTCTGTCACATGATTTGGTAGTTGGCTAGATGTGTTATAATAACTGCTGTGCTGTTGTAGTAGTGCTTTATCTCAAGTAAGTGTCTCCTCCTGCCCCAGCAGCATCCCTCACCACCCCAAACTGTGTGTAAGGAATGTGACCTGTCTCCCTAGCACTTCACAACCATTTAAAGACAGTCTTTATTTCCTTGTACGCTCTGCAAAGTAATGTACATCCAGGAATACAATCCTGGAATGAGAAGGATCTGGAAAGTCAGGGTTCCAAAGATTGGATGTGTTGGAAATGGATCCTGCCATCTCTTAAGCACCATATCTTTCAATACTTGAACTTCAAGAGAGACAAAACTTGTAAATGTAGTGACAGATTATTTATCTTCCTTCAAGGGAAATATTGGAGAGATGAGGATAACAAATGAGAGCAGTTCTCAGACGCTTCTTAAAACCTAACTCATACACCTTGAGCTTACTCCTGCAGCAATATGCCTACTCACTGCTCAATACTCAGCCCTGCATGAAACACTGAGTAGACTACCTTACCTCTTGAGCTATTCCAGGAGAGATGTATATTGAGATTTCAAGTCCACTAAATAACAGGAAGCTCTGGTGTGTGAAGAATTGACCAAATAGCATATTACAAAATAAGTGTCACACAAAATTCAAAGTTGTTGGTTCCATTACACTACTGAGTGAAGGACCAACCTGACAGAGCGATGTCAAGGTGCTCAGGTCAGGTTACTTTCTGATACTGTAAAGGAAAAAAGCAATTTGAAGGTGCCTTATGAAGGGTGACTTAACTTCTGAAGTGGAGTTACTGGCTGAGGGAATGAAAGAGAAGTTGTGGGGGAAGGTACTAATGTCATCACCACAGTGTATGAAGAGTCTAAATGACAGTAGCATAAATGGTAGAGGGAACCACAATGTTAGGGTGCAGTAGTTGGTAGGAAAAGCATCAGTTCTCCAGAAAACATTTTGACTGCTGAAACATGGGGCGGGGGGAATGATTACAATGCAGTAACACACAAGATATTCGGAGAAATGTGAGAAAAGACTTTTTCTTTTTGCTATTCACCTAACTTGAATGTAGAATTGCTTTTCCTAAGGGGGAGCAGATTTCCAGGATTGCAACAGGTGCTTTTTCATCCACAATTGAGACAGTACTAGTAAGATGATAAAGGGAATTAGAGGAGATTGTGAAGAAAAATCCAGGAATATACACAGCTTTGTATCCCAAGCAAGTATCTTTTTATATCTGGCTATAGAGTCACGTGAAGGTACAGAGCAAATTGTGGAGTGTTGAAATAACTGTCACTTTGACAGTGGAAGTCAGAAAAAGGATTTTTTGATGCATAAGCTTGGGAAAAAAGTTCATATGGGGGGTAGCAAGTAATCAAACTCCCATGATGAGAAGTGAATGAAGGTATCGGGTCTTTGTGTAACACGGCTTTTGCCAACCTAGGCAAGTTCCAAGGCTCTATCAGGGCACCTCAATAAAAGAAATATTCAGAACAGATGACAGAAAGAGTAGCATTTTGTGATGCAAAATAAATTATTTTAGGTGGGTATAGGGAAGAAGAGGGTTTTGAGGGTTCTGTCAAAAGGCCTAAGTGTGGGAGTGCTGGCACTTGACAAGTGGAAAAACTGAATATAATTAAATATAAAGTCTGCTAAAACTCATGACCCTGTGATTAGCTCATTTGATTAGAGCATGGTGCTAATAAGGCCAAGGTTGTGGGTTCAATCTCTTTATGGTTCATTCACATAAGAGTTGGACTTGATGATCCTTCTGGCTCCCTTCCAGCTCAGACTGTTTTGTGATTCTGTGATACTGTGCTCTTGACAGGAATTCACTGCAACTGGTTCTTCCAACACGGACACAGGCAAGGCTTCAGGCAGTCTAGAGACCAAATATAAGGAGAAAAACCATGGACTTACATTCACTCAGAAGTGGAACACAGACAACACATTGGGAACAGAAATTTCTGTCGAGAATCAAGTAAGACCAAGTAGATATTTTGGAAATGTTTCTGCAACTGGTATGAGACAGTATTGAGATGCACAGAAAACACTGGAGAATGAAAATTGCACAAAAGTATCTGGAGTATTAAAAGAAGTTACATATATTTGCAGAACACACAGGCTGGGAGTGGGGGGTGCTAGGTAATGATTTGGGGGTACAGTTACTGCAGTTACAGGTGTGTGAAATTACCCAGCTATTTGAATGAACCTAACTATGTAGAACTGTCACTGCTGCAGCCAGGCAGGGAAACCAAAGACAGGTCTCATGATTTTAAATGTTTTAATGTATAAAAACTCAAGTTTGCCTTGAGATTGAATATATTTTGTAAGGTTGAAGAGAAAGATGAATGTTTGCAGCTTGGCACTACTTGCACAAAGGGTTGCTAGCGTGCAGCACTCTCAAAACACAGTTCTTTTTGACATTAATAGGTTTATGCCTTTCACTTAATGCCTCAAGTATAAGGTAATGATGCCAAAGATAGTAAAAATTCTGTAGTGCCATCTGCCATGTATGGCCATTCATGTTTGTACTTTCACCTGTGCTTTAAAATGGACAGTGCTGTCTAGCTAATAACAAAGGTGGGGGAAAATGAGATGGGGAAGTGCTTTGGCCTGTGAAGAAGTACTGTGTCTTAACAGAGTATCTATAGAATATGAGAGAGATTTTTGAGCTATTGTATGGACTGTTTGAACTACAAAGCATAAGGAAACATGACTTGAGTGGTTTTCTTTCTGTCATTATTCTGCAAATAATTTTCTTGTTGTCAGCACTAGATGTGTCATCTTCCTGTATGTAAAACCAGGAAGTTTTTACCAAGTCTGTGCTGTTAAAGGGCTTCCTTGTGGGAAGAAAAAGTCCTATTTTAATCCTTCATCATGCAGCATCTTCAGATTTCATTGCAAATTGTGAGGGAGACATTATAGTTCTATTTTGTTTTCTCTTTAGACAGGAAGTAGAGTTTTAGTAGTGGAATATAAGAAATTATGTTTCAACTGATTCTTTAGCAGATGTGTATTTTTCTTTGCAGTTGGCTGAAGGGTTGAAGGTGGCTCTTGACACTACATTTGTACCAAACACAGGGTAAACATTTTCTATTACCTTTACCTACAGACTGCTAGAATATCCCATAACTTCTAAAACACTTACTCTGCTCATTGTGTGAAAGCTCAGCATTTATTGGAGAAGATTCTGCAGTCACTGGATAGTACTTAACTCAGAAGGACAAGTTCTGCTTGAAAGCATTCTTCAGCTTTTTGGCCAGTGGCAAATTTATTGTTTTGCAGTAGGTACTAATCTCTAACTCTCCCCTTAAACAACTAGGTCTTCATGTTCTTGACAGCCCTAAGGCTGTCAAGTCAGTAAAACTTCTTTTTTTTTTTTTTTTTTTNTTTTTTTTTTTTTTTCTGATGCTTTTGGCCAGATGTCTGTGCACAGTTGAATGAGGAGGTAGAATGGGCAGTGGAATAGCACTTAGTTGTCTTTCTCAATTCTCATGTACTTAAATTTGGTAAGTAGTAGAGCAAAGGAGGGGTGTTTATGTCTGAGTAATGCACAAAGATTGAGACTGCTTTGCAAATAAGGACTGGTACCTAATTTATTGAAGGGGAGAGCCTGTCAGAAGACTCTTAAGTTTGAAATACTGCTTGGATATGAGGAATTAGAAGCTAAATCAAAAATGAGACCCCAGGCCTAGATGTGAGTGACAGGCAGCACAAGTGTTCTGCCGTGTCTGGAGTGGAAGAGAAAGGAGCTTGGGGGGAGAATTGAAGAGGTGGTAAAGTTTTGTTGTAGTTGTGTTTGAATTGGTAGCAAAATCAACAGAGACACGCATTGGAGAGAGGAAGAGGTATCACAGGAGGGCCAGAAAAAGGCAGACTAAGTGGATGATGTCTGGAGGATGGAGAAATCTTGTTTTGGTAAAGGAGACTGGTACCCAGCAGTGGAGAAAGGAAAGCAAGCACTGCACGAGGAAGGAAAAGTGGAGAGAACCAAACAGACAAAAACTTATTGAAAGACAGCTGTTGCTGCAGGTTTATGGATGCTCCTGAAATAAACTGATCATGCCATAACACATTACACTCACAGATAAAAAAAAAATTTGAAACCAGATGGGTTTTAAAGCATTAAGGAGAAACATTTTTTTCTTGCTTCTTTAGGATTGTATGGAGTTTGAGGTGGTAAGGGGAAAAGGTGAATATACATAATACCATTATCCTTATCCTGTGCCCTCTTCAGCAGCAGTTAAGTTTTGAGTAGGGAATACAGTAGTTTCATTAACTGGCCTTAAGGGACATGCATATTGGAATAAAACTACATATATTACATACTTGTATACTACTGTGGATAAAACTGCATGTTTCTGCAGGAAGAAGAGTGGAAAGTTGAAGACCACCTACAAAAGAGATTATGTACATGTAGGCTGCAACGTAGACATTGATCTCTCTGGACCAACCGTTTATGGCTGGGCAGTGGTGGGCTACGAAGGCTGGCTTGCAGGCTACCAGATGGCTTATGATACAGCCAAGTATAAGCTTTCACAAAGTAACTTTGCCTTGGGATATAAGGCAGGAGACTTCCAGCTGCACACTAACGTGTAAGTATTACCTGAACCTAGAAAAACATCAGAGGAGCTGAACTGTAGGAATAGTTAGCAGTAATGGACTTAGGTCAAAGGTGGGTGAAGGGAAGGTGATGCTGATTCATTTCCAATTAATTTATATTCAGTGTTTTCATTTCCAGTACAACTGAAATAGGGGCAACTTCCCATCTCTTGGCTGTCTCAATACCTCATTTCAGAGTAATTTTGTGGTTTGTATGTCTAAGATGGTGATATAAAGGCCCTTTATGGTAATTTGTAATTAAAAGCTGTGAGCTTAAACTTCTGTAATGGCACGAGACAAAAAAAGCCTTCAATTAAACTACTGTACCTTCTCTCCCTCTCCATCAGACAGAAAGTTTCTCCCTCAGAAATGGCCAAGATGAAGGAGGAAGGCAGGTGTAGCATTGTGTTTGTTTCCAGCTGTCATCCCTGCATAGCTCTAGTCTTGGCATTCAGATGGCCTGAGATGCTTTGGAGATATTTAAACAATTGTAATGCAACAACATGGTTTTCAGTCCTCTCATTCCCTTAACTGTATTCCCTTTATGTGTTACTGCCACTTATCTGGGTGGGTTTTTTTTTTTTGTCAGAACCTCAAACTGTAGGTCTCTGGCTGTTGGAAAGTCCTGTTCTATTTTGCAAGGCAAAACATGTTTTGTGTAAAAAAATATGAGCAGCAGTCTGCCAGCTCCAGCTAGGAAGTAGTGAGCCTGGGCTCAGGGAAGTTTTGGATCTCTTGGTTCAGAGAGTTTAGGTTTAGGAGATGATGATCAAGTGATTGTGGGGAAGGGTTAATCTAAGGAGTTACTAAACAAGGCAAGGCTTGACACACTTGCATCTATTACAAACAGGAATGATGGCACTGAGTTTGGTGGGTCTATTTATCAGAAGGTTACTAATAAGGTTGAGACATCAGTCAATCTTGCATGGACTGCTGGCAGTAACAACACACGTTTTGGTATTGCTGGAAAGTACCAACTGGATGAGAAGACTTCTGTTGTGGTAAGAATTTTGTTACAGAAATTAGTATTTCAAGCTCCCCTAAATACTGAAAATTCATGTTATGAAGCAGTTAAGCTTTAACTAGATATTGAGGAATTAGATGGTAGATTGCAAACTGTGGCTTCTGTTGTGGTTCAAATTTAAATTGGGACCTCACACATCACACTTGTGAAATGGGGGAAAGAAGTCCTAAATATAACTTTGCCCATAGTGAAATACTCAGAATAGTGTGCTAGTGTGCTGCAAAATGTATTTTAAAAGGTAATGAAAGGATGCAGTGTCCTTTTAAATCTGAAATCCATCATGTAAAACCATATTATGGTTACAATGGTGGAAGTCCAGCTGAGCTTACAGCCCTCTCCCAACAGTAAGTTAACCCTTGAAAGTCAGCTGACATGTGAGTGTTTTAATACTAAGAACTGAAGTAACAAGCATTTATGTTTCAAAACAACAATTAGTTCCAGGACCATTGAACTAAAATTAAAGATGAGAAATACTATTGTAAAGAGCTCAAAATATAGTAATGCAAAAAGGGGATTGCATATTCATGTATTTCTTGCTCATTAGAAGAAAAAAGAAAATCACAGGTCCTGAGTGATGTGAACAGGCACTGAGGGAATGTAGTAAGTAGCTCTTTAAAGGATATAAAGACATAATAGAGGAGGCAGTGAAGAAGAGCATGGCATTCTGTGTAGGCAGAATTGGTGTAGGACCACCATTTGCTTAAGATGGAAACTCCTGAGAAATGGAAAAGATTGGAACATGCTTCTAATAGAGGTTGGTCTACAAGTAGCTGAAGAGCATCAATGCATAAGCCCCCTTCTCAAGGCACTGGGACACTTCTGTATGAATGCTTAAGTATTCAGTTTATAAATACTGTGATTTTTTTTTTTTTTTTTTCTTGTAGGCTAAAGTGAACAATGCCAGCCTCATTGGAATTGGTTACACTCATGTCCTCCGACCTGGTACGTAATTCTCACTGCAAATGAGCAAATACTATTAAGTACTACACTATGGTATAATTCACTATCATCTTAAGAACAGAATAGATGAACAAAGCAGCTAGAAGTCTTTACACAGACTCAGAAGTAAAGGCTGTCTATGTACACAAGTTCCTGTGGCAACTGAGCCACAGTAGTGAAGTCAAGTACCTGAGGCAGAGAGCCCTGTACAGGGATTTCAGTGTATGATGTTCTCATGACTTGCTTTTGTAGGTGTAAAGCTGACACTCTCGGGCTTGATTGACGGCAAGAATTTCAGTGCTGGAGGTCACAAACTCGGGCTGGGATTTGAGCTGGAAGCTTAACACAGCTTTAAATAAAACAAGTGGTGGTGCTCTGGCAGATGAAGGAAAAGTGTACCCCTGTGCATTTCAGCCTTAATATTACTCTGAAATTTGAAGAAGTGTGAACTTTCTACTCTTCCCAAGAACGACTTTAACCCAATGCTGAAGTCCAGAGTGTGCCAGCACAACAAAGGAAGACACGTGAAGGCATGCATGGAAGTTGTGATGTTTGTGCCACATTTCAGTTTCCTGTATTTTAAATCTGTTTCAAAAAAAACAGAAGAAAATCCAACCTCTCCCCACTATTGTATTGCATTTTGCATGTCCTATACTTCACAGCCTTTTATAAAAGGAGGTCTCTGTGCTGTAGTGGAAATTTGGGGTTACATCAGAATGAAATAAATTGGTCACGGTCAGAACACAAGGTTGGCGTGTGTTGACTCTCACCAAGTTTCCATCCAGCTGGGTTTTTTGGTCTTTTTTTTTCTCTTCATGCAACTTTAAGCATAGTTAATAGATAATCTGCAAATGCTTTGTTATAAGATACCTGTACACTGAAGATTTCCTTCTCCTGTGGTTTCTAGGCTAACATTTTTACACCTCTCACATTTTAGAGATGTGCACAGTGAAAGCAGCTTTTTCCATTATAGTGTTATTGAGCGCATCAAAAAGAGCAAACCAAAAGTTTACATGTTTTAGATAATTTCGTTCCCATACAGGAAACAAGTATTAGGTAAGTACAACCATTACACTTAAAGAAAAAAAGTGCAAATCAGCAAAGTTAAGAAATTAAGTTCACAGTTCATTAGAAGGTGACATCTACCAGTGACTGGGTATATGTCCATTGTTCATTAGAAAACCTAAAATGCAGCAAAACAGCCACAGGTGATGCCTAAGGGAAGATTTATCAGGACAGAGCATCTGCTGTCTTAAGGCACAATTAAGAACATTTTCCAAGCAGTTAAGAACAGGCATTCCCTACTGTATCTTTGTGAAAGAGTGTCTGAGAAGTGGATACTAAAAGCTAGGCCGTAGGTATCACATAAGCAGTTGGTGACAGCAGAAGACAGGAGAAGAAGGCAGTTGATATTCCCTTCTCAGAGGCAGCAGCTTTTCACAGTTGGCTTCCCAAAGTAGCATGGCTTCAGAGGCAACCAAAGTGATCTTACATCTCCGTTTGTCCTGGACTGTTTGTTTCTTCTACCTGAAGCTGCAGCCAGCTCCAGTCTAGAGCCTGAAGAATAAATGAAGTTCAATGCTAGCTTACAATTGAGCTTTCTCTAGAATAAAGGCGAAGCACGTTAAATAGTTTAAAAAAATTTACAGTGAACAAGTTGGTCAATATAATTCCACGATGAGCCACGTGACTGCTATCAAGGAAACACTTAACCTACTTGCCCTCTAGTATTTTACAATCTTTTTAATATTCTGCATCATTAATAACTAATTAATTAAGCATCCCTGCCCACCACTGTACTGCCACCCGTGATCTTACATTTGCATGCAGTTTTGCAGTACTTTCCTACAACTGCCAAGTGCTCTGCCCCATCCTTTACGTTCAGTGCAACAAGTTCCCAACACATGGCTCCCAGTCTTGGCAAGCAGAATATGTCAGTCAACAGATTAGGAGGGAACAGGTGCTTCCTATCTCTGCAGCTCCCACTCTCCCCTTGTCCAGGAGTAAAATGCAGATTTCAGTTAGCTATATTAGTGGTGGCAAAGCTGCAGAAGCAGAACTTTGAAACCATGCACTTCCCCAATCCATTTATAAATGAATGAATACATTACCAAGAAACTCTGCTCTTGATCCTTCATTGTGTCATGCATCACATTTTCTAGTTGGCTACAAAGTTTCCGAGATTCCAGCAGTAGCTCCTCACTGAAAGGGGCAATTATTACACTATTAATTTCTATGACAGTTTAAAGAGATGCTGCCTCTATCATCGAGAAGTATTTCTGGCAGACAGACTGCAGAACACTGAAGTCAGTCAGGTCATAGGCCTGTAATTCATACTGCACTTGAAAAATTGGTGGCAGCCCCTGAGTTACTACACAGGGGAAAGGAAATGTATTCCAGGATGGGATGGGGTTCTTACTATGTGGAACCACTGTTACTAGAGAAAAAGCTGAGAAGGCTATAAACTTAAGGATGGAACAACATGCAAATAAATAAACCAAGGTCTCTCATTCCAAATGGTGACCCAGTTCATTTAAGCAAGCCAGAACTACACATGCTTGGTTACAGCAGTCTCCTCAATGATACAGCTCAGCTACTATGACATTACATGACAATGCTTCAACAGTTCTTGCTGGCCATATACTTCCAAGTGAGCCCAATCATCTCAGATTAAAGGAAGAAAACCAAAAAACTACTGTTATTACTGAGGCAGGGGGAAGTGAAGCTATGTTTGATGATGAACTTGATGAACTATGATGAACATGATTCCCCATTTTTTGTAAGAAAGATCTGCAAGCCCCAAGAAGTCTAACTACTAAGTAAACCAAGACTGCTGACAATGCAAGCTGAACATGAAGCATAAAAGATTGAGAAACCTGTGTGCCATTATTTCATAAAGCAGGAAGCCCAGCTTTCTAGTGCTGGCATTAGCAGCTGAAGAACTCCAGACTTTGCCTCACCTTTTTCTTACAGAGTCTGATAAATTGTATGTTCCAGAAGGGACCTGCAACAGCAGCTGACCTGAGCTACCAAGGCGTGATGCGTTCATGCTCTCTGGACTGCCAGTAACAGGACCACGTACTTTACTCTGAAGAAAACACAGAATATTCACAGTGCAATTATTTCCTCTAGTTTTCAGCAGCCAGGAATATGAGACAACCTGGAACTCACTTTTAATACAAATTTAAATAAAGAAACATAGGACATACTCAATTTACTATTATTTCAGTAACCTCTGCTACAAACCATATTCTTGGGTTATAGTGGAGTTTTTCTTTTACTTACACAAGCAATTTTCAGCAAGTTCCACAGTTCTTTCTGTCGTTTCTCCTGAAGCCTAACAACAGTTTCCTCATCTTCACTCATCAGAGTCATCACTTTCTCCACTCTGGGGAACAATTCCAATGCCTTCTGTTTGCAAACTACAGTTTTACTATTAAAAAAGTAAAAACTAATCAGATCACATGTGGGCCACTGCAGTAGGAGAACATTCCTGAAGTTACTTATTTCCTATAATACTGCAAGATCTCATTAGCTGTATGCATTGAGTTTTAAACCTTCTCTTGCTGGAAGAGAAATGCCTTCTCTCAACTCTGATTAAAATCTACAAACCTCACCTGAGCTGAGCATAAATGACTCGAACTTTTTTTTCAAAGGTCTGGATTGCCTGTAGGAGCAGTCGTACTATTTCCTGGCTGTCACCACTTGTCCTCTGATCTGGAATGAGAGTCAGCATTACACAGAAAGGTAGGTTTTATAGGACAGAATGAGAAGATTCTTAGAGGCTTGTTTCCACTACTGCTTCAATCCTGAAGCATCCAAAGTTCAGGATATGCAAGTTTGAGAGGGATGAATTACACTGAATTTTGGCCACCTTCTTCAAAATTTAAAGAACTTGAAAAGGACAGCTGGGACTGTATCAAAGGAACAGCCACGTCTTTTATCCTTCCTACACAGAAGCAGCAGCATATCCTTGTGGCAACAGCCTGCTCTGAGAAGAGCTCCAGAGGAGTTTTGAGAACAGTTTACAAAGCACCAAGAAAGGAAAGCTGGCCTAGTGTGAAAGTGACTCTCTGACTCCCCTCTCGAAAAAAAGGCAAGTCCAGGAGGAGAGCCCATGTGATGCTAGTATCTGGGCAGGCCTAGAAGGTAGATAGTTTTCTCAATGATCATTACTACATCTCCAAAGTTACTATCCACACAAAGCAAGCTGACCTTGAGCTAAAGTGTCTTTTACCTCTTGGCTTCTCTCTCAGTCTTCGGTACAGCTCCCTGGCTTGTTCTTCTCTAGAAGAAAAAAACCAGGAAAAACCAAAGGATTTCCAAAGAACCAAAATTAAGAACAAATAGTTTGAGAACTCAAATCTTTTCTATATCTGTCTGCCACTTCAGACCAATGACAGATGAGTCAAAAGCCATGTTTAGTGTTAAAAGTCTTCCCAGTCCCCCATAATTTGGGTGGAAGTAACAGCGCTTTCATTGTCCTGTAGTGAGTAAGCTTAGCTAGAAACACTCCTGCATCTGAAGCTCAAGGCAGTTCAACTCACAAATCCTCCAGTGTTCCTCCTTGTTTACGACCTAGTGGGCTTCTCTGCAAGTCCACAATGTCTGTCTGCAGGGCCATCATCCTCTTCACTAACTGGTCCACATCATCCTCCTGAAAGCAGGGTGGAACATAACCAACAGAACAGTCTCATGCTTAGAGACACTACCTCTCACATTGGTTCTTCCTTTCTCATTGATATTTCTAAACACATATTTCTTGCTGTTTGCAAGATGTAAACAAGGCCAAGCAGCCTTGGCCAAAGACAGATGAGAATATGAGTCACTTCAATTCAAGGAAATTAGGTCGGTGCTCTAAGACATTTTTGGGGTTTCCCCAAGATCTCCCTTTTCCCCCTAAGCCTTACAACAGAATAAGCTTCATGTAGTACTAGTAATGGACAAAAATGGTGCCACACAAACCAAGGCAATGTGAAATCTGGAATCAGTCCAAACACAAGGAGTTTCTATTTAAGGCAGGGACAATGAAGAAAAAGGGGGAGGAGGGGAGAGATAATAAAAACAAGCCTCTTTTTCTTTATGATAAGCAGTTAGATTTAGAAACATACCCGCCCACAAAGTTCCACAGCTTGCTCCATCTCTTTCCAGGCAAACAGCAGCTTCTCAGAAGCTACAGGAATCAAAGAAGAGTGACTGGCTTTCTCAGGTTCACAGAGAAAGGGGTAGGTGTTTTGGTGAGGATAAGAGGCATGAAAAAACCTGTTTGCCAGATGCTATACTCACTAATTCCAAATTCAATCTGCTCTTTATACTTTTCCAGATCGATTTGGATGCTTGTTTTAAAGAAGTCCAGCTTTGCTTTCAGCTGCTGAGAAAGGGAGGCCATTGAATTCTTCATCTTCGAGAGGGTACTATTGTAACGCAACAGATTCATCCTGCATGGACAAGAAGGTCCTATTAGCCTCCAAAAATAAAAATCCACCAGGCTTCCACTTACATGCAAAGCAGACACTTGAGATAGCAGTGAGGACAAATGCAGTTGTGCCAAAGGGCTAACTCTCAGCTTTTCATTAATTGCTTACAGCTCCAATCATGGGCTTCCCCATTCCAACAGGGTCCCATTTCTGTCTTCCCTTTCACCAGAGCACAAAGATAGAGGTAAGTATTTTAGAAAAACTGCCACCGTACATGGCTGCTCGCTGCCCCTGCTGAAGCCGGTTACAGTCCTCTTTCAGCATCCGGATCGTGTGCCAGATCTGACCCCACACTTTCCGCAGCTGGAAAAAGTGGAGATTCTTCTTTGGATCCTGAACTGGTAACAGAGGAGGTGGGGAAAAGGGAAACATACATATCAACGTGAAGCTGGAAAGCTGTGTTATCACAAAACAGACCAAAACGTTGCTCCTTTGAGGGGCATGTTACCGCCTGCAAAGCCTAGAGCTGGATAACCCTGTGCAGTTCCCCCGGTATATCAAAATTAACACTTCCTTTTTTCAGTTATTCTGGTAAACTGAATAAATGACAGTCCATTTCATTGCTTCTTGATGCAAAAGCTCCCTCTACTCTTTGTACAGGACACAGACCACTCTCAACACAGACCACCCCCCCTTCACATTCATGCCAGAGAAAGTCCTTACGGATGCAGTCAACACTTTCTGGATGAGGACGCAAGGCCACCTGAGCCTCATAGGAAACTTTCTTGTTATCAAAGAGGAAGAGAAGGTCTGTGTCTGCAGTTCCAGCATCATTCACCTGCAGAAGACAAAAGACCCAACTAGGTTTTCTCAGGAAAGCAAGCCTTGGTAACACCATAAACAGAACAATCCTCCTCAGCTGAACACAGAACACCAAAGGCAGTAGGGTGCCTGTGCACCCTGCATAGGTGCCGATGCTACAATGGGTGTTAGGTCTGTGAGGTTACCATGGCAAAAGCATGCCAAGTCCTGTGATTCCAAAGTGAGAGCAGTGTCTTCTGATTCACTCAAAAGCAAGAAAGGGAGTATCCAGACTCACCTTGCTATCAGCTGTATGTTTAGTGACCAACTTCTGAGAAAACAATGCAAGTCCTGCTTCCTGCAGTAGTTCCTGGTCCTGTTCTGGAATTCCTGTATCTGCCTGAATCCTGGCCTTCACACTCTGCAGAGTCTCTTCCTCTGTCACAGGGTAGGTGTGCACAGTTCCCGTAACCATGTTCAAAACATGAAGCAACTACAAGAAGAGTAGCATGGCATGAGAAAGGCTCAAGATACATTGGTCATGTTAGAACAGAGATCAAGGGACTGAAACAATGACCACCAACAAACGGTTCAAAGCACTTGGCAGACTCAAGAAGTCACTCTGCAGCTACTTCCTAACATTATGGCAAAGTTCTTGTCCTCCATCAAGTGAGAGGCCACATGGCAATTAAATACTTCCAGCTGTAGAATCCTCTATCAGAATATGGAACTAAGCATGCACAGAAGCTATTCACTACTCCTAACAAGCTCAGTTAGTATTTGTCCTCAAAGAAGCAAGAGGAAACCACCTGTCACTAACTGTCAGGAGACAGTTCTACGAGTTTCTGCCTCATTCTTCCTCCTAAGTTTATGATTCAAGCCTCTCCTCTCATAGGCTACAGGCAACAACTCTCTGGAAAACTTTTCAGGGTAATATCGATCTATCACTCACCTTCAAGTTCAAAATGTCATCCAAAGCTTTGAAACACCCATTGGGTCCATAGGTAGGATCTGTACCTCTCTGACGTGGGTGCCACATTAACATGAGTTGCAGCCATTTCTCCAGCCTCCCAGACAAAACACTGAGCAATAAAAACCAAAAGGAGATCACAAGAGGTAAAAGTGCATTTGCAGTAACCATATGGCCTGTTCTGTGTGGGAGGATTAACAAAACTCCCCCCCCACTTCTCCCTATCACAATTGCAGGGTTTAAAAGGCAAGAACCAAGACTGACAAGCGACAATAGTACTGCCGGTGTCATGCACTCAATTTATTCACAGATTAAGGCAGTGAGGTATATAATATAATCTTGGTCCTTCTGCAGAAGCATCAGTTTATCTCAGCACAACAATTTCTAGTACTCACCTGTTCAGATTGTTTGGGCAGGGCAGACTGCTAGAAAACTTGACTTCTCCAGATAAGTCCTCTGAAACAACAATATCCAGCTCACTCTTCTGACGCACTTTTGTATGCCTGATGTAAGCAAGCATAATGGTGAAATAATTGCCTGCCTTTCCCATCCTGCAAGTTAGTAGGCTCTTAAAGCTACTCTTTACAGACATAATACAGATGCCACTTTGGTTTCTGTTATCTGCCCTACAGGAGTCAGCCCTTATCCCATAGATCAAGTATCAAAAATGCTGAACTTGCTTAGATGGGTCAAACTCCTGTGAAGGGGGTCAGTTTCCATAAGGGCAAGGAACATAGGGATATTATCCTCAGAATCAAGGGACCACACTTCTACTTCCTGTAAACAGGAAAAGTCACATCATGCCCACTTATCACCCAGCCACGGCTCACTCACCATTGCACTGGCTGCCAGTTGGGTAGGAATGGTCGGAAACCTGTAATGCACTCAAAGGCAAGCGTGCCAAAGCTCCAGTAATCCACTGTCACTGTGTACTTCTGCTGTTCCAGCAGCTCTGGAGCCTGATACAGTGTACACACATGAGACAAAGCCACTCAGCTCAGAGCTTTCTCAATCCCTTAACATCTCATTAACATTTGTACCAATGATTAAAGACATTACTGAACGCTGCCTCTCACACACTTTAAGACCCTCTCAGAGTGAGCAGCATTCCTGGTTACTGGCACTCCTGCTTATTTATAACAGAAGCAACTAGCAGAAAACCCAGTGTCAGCAAAAAAGCAGTCACCTTTGCTAGGTTCAGCACCACAAACACACCCCATACCACGCAAGTACTTAATCCCAGCCCAAAGCTTGATAACAATTAATTCTACCCCACTAGAAAGCAGTAGCTACTGTTGTAACTGAATTCCTTTCTTACCAAGTACTGCAGAGTCCCAACAAAGGATGTGCATAGGCTACCCTGATCCAACTCCTTAGCATAACCGAGGTCAATGATTTTGTGTATTAACTGAAACACACAACAGAGAATAAGAATGCTAGACCGAAGTCCTGTTAAAAGCACATCATACAGCAGAAAGAAAAGGTTCAGCTCTTCAAAGCTATACAGGAAAGGTGCCAGTGAAGAGACAGAAGCAGAAACAGGAGGCTACTGTAGTTTCCTAAAACCACAATGAATTTGAAGGTGTCGTAGCACACTTAGCAGTTATATGTCTAGCTCCTTCCAATCTTAGGTCAATCAGTACAGTCTGGCTCTTTCCTTAATAGTTGAAAGTCAAAATGTCAGGTGTTAACAGAAGTCTAATACAATGTCTCATCTCAGCTGCACACAGAGTGCTATTCATCTGACACGGTGACCTGAGACAGGTGTTATCCTGGGGTGAGCGCTCTTGCAGAGGGACCATGTAACTGCACGAACCACAGGCATGTTCCTTGTAAGCTTACTTGTCTGTGCAGGCAGAGACAACTGCTTCCTGCTTACCCTTTGTTCTCCTTGCTGCAGCACAATGTTCTCTGGTTTCAAGTCTCTGTGGATGATCCTGTTCTCATGAAGGTATCTGAGAGCAGAAGCTGAGACACAGAAAAAGCCAATTGTAAGAGCATAAGTAACAGTAGTGAGCACAAGCTCAGTAAGGATTCAGTTCTATCTAGTAATAAGCATGGCTTTCACATCAAACCTTGTACAATCAAACATACAATGCAACACTAAGTGTAAAGCATAAAGTTAGCATCATAGAACCCTGGACACAACTGAGTTCTCTCTCTGGGTGTTCCCTCACATCCTTCCTTTAAACTGTAGTAACGCTGGCTAGCTTCCAATAGGCAAGGACCTCCCCAGACTCCCAACGCTTTTGGTAGATGATCAAGATCATAAAAGATCAGTCTAAAATGGAGTCACTAAGGTCACTGCTGTATATTTGGAGAGTGGATTCAGGACTAAAAAGGTTTCCATGGCTCAGACAACTGAAGGTACTATCACTTACCAATGTCAGATAACAAGATAAGAATAGCTTCTTCCCGCAAGCCGCAGCAATTCTCCAGCTGGTTCAGGTACTGCAAGTAAGCAACACAGAATGCAGTCTTTCCCTCCTCTATCCTGAGTGAGGCCCACAGTCCTACAAATTCTCAGGGATGCAAGAAATTTCAGCAACAGCAATTAAATTCTCCAGAAGCACAAAATTCTACAGACTGTGACCTGTGGTAGCAGCAATTACAGCTTCCAGCCTTGGTTTAATTGTGTGGGAAGATAAAGGAGCAGGTGAAAGAAGTCACTGTCATCCCATTCTCATCCTTCTGTTTGTTCCATGCCTCTTTGCCATTTCCCCTGTGCCTGCCAGTATCAACTCCAATCTCAGGCCTAACGTCTGTGTTTTAGCTATGGGCAGATTATAGCAAAGGTCAAAAAAGCCTTAGGATTAGATCTATCATGTGTTATTTCTTCCTATGACAGACAGGAGTTAATCACTTTTAGGAAGGGTACAGCCTACAGATGCATCTACCCTACAGTGGTCTTGGCCATACTCACATACTGTTGCACATCCCTTACACTTGCCCTCATTTTTTATGTGCAAACTCCTCACAGTGTCACTTGCATCCAAAAAAATAAAAAGAGTTTCACAAAGCACTAAAGTCTTCAAAAGCTGAACATAATATCAAGGACCAAGCCACTAACACATGCTGATGACACGATGATAGAATTAGGAAGTATCAGGATGTGAAAGCAAAGGTTTTAAGGGAAAATTTCAGTAGAAAACCTAGGATAAGATTAGAAGCTGATCCATTCCTTGGTTACCACCCCAGGGATCTCACCTTGCGGAGGTCTCCACCTTGGCAGTACTCCATGGCCAGCAATGGCAAGTCATTTGGTGCGAGCTTCTGCATCCCTTCAGGGACATCGCGGGCAGCCACCACATTGGGATGGTTCAGTCTGCGGAACAAAAATTAGCAAGTACACATGATGTTCTGCAACTGCTGTACACTTTTACATGCTCCTGGTCATCACCTAAAGTCCTACACAGTCACAAATCATTTTAGAAACTAAATTAGTGAATTCTAAACGTTTGCATCTTTCACGGATCTAGACTCATTCCAACTCCTGGCGTTTCATGTGCAAGCCAGTGTGTTTCTTCAACACACATGGATTACAGATCTGTCTAGAAGGTACAGCAAAAAGCCTTGCAAAGGTGTGCAAGGCAGTCTGTTGCCACTGTCCAGAGAAGACCCAAACTGCAATCAGACCACTACACCCGAAAATGTTAATCCAACACCCCAAGGGACCGCCCCAGCACGGACGTTAAGTCGGGCAAAGCAGCGGCTAGGTAGCAGCGTTATTGTAGCGCTGAGGGCACGGCGGACGGGCCGAAGACGGCAGTGTGAGACCCAAGAGTCTCACGCAGCACAACGCGAAGCTTTCTTACGCGTGAACTTCCACGCACTTGCCGCCGCAGCGGACCGGGCACCTCCCGGAAGGGGATCCCTTGGCGGCCGGCGGCCGAAAGCCTCTCCCACCATTTCCCTCAGCGCACCCGTCAGCTCCGCGCTCCTGGGCCGCCTTCGCCACGCGTCCCGTGGGCACTGAAGCGACACCGCGCAGTGACCCCTCCGCCCGGCCCGGCACAAGCGGGCACCGGGCTCGGCCCGAGAGCACCGCCGCCCCGCCTCACCTCTTCATGATCTGTATTTCCAGCGCCCAGCGGTCGCGGTTGCGCGGGCTCAGCTCCTGTCGGCACTGCTTGATGGCCACCTGCTCGCCGGTTTCCTGTGGGCGCAATAAGGGTTGGGCTGAGCGCGGGTCCCGAGCCGGGGCGCCGCGGGCCCAGCTGCCGCCTACCTTGTTGTGCCAGCGGATGACGTTGCCGAAACCGCCGGTGCCGAGGCGCTCCCGCATCTCCCAGGGCCCGCAGGTCAGCGCCTGCAGCGCGGGCGGGCGGCTCATGGCGGGCCCGGCTCCGCTCCGCGGGACCTGCGCTTCCGGCTCCGGCGCGAGCGCCCGCCCTCACAGGGGACGCGCGGGGCCGGCGCTGGGGCCGGCGCTCGGCCCGCTCGGGGCCGCCTCGGCGAGGAGCGGGGGAGCCGCGATCCCGCCTGGAGTCAGGGGCTCGGGATGAGAGGAGAGAACAGCTCGTGGGCTGTGTAAGTAAAATTGTAGAGTTGTCGTCTTTTCCCCACAGCATCTCCAAAATTTGCCCATCCGGAACGCACCGTTTGCTGTTCCCACCGCACCGCCCGCGCCAAAGCGCTGTCCTGGGCATTACATCGGGTTTGGATACTTCTTCCTCCTGGGCTGGCTGGTGTGAGGTGCTTTAATGCCACTGCAGAGACACGCAACAGTAGGGGGGTGGAAAGTGCACTCCAAGATCTACTTCAAGATCAACTCCCGTCGCCTGCGCTGGACCTGCCAAAGCCACCGGGCACAGAGGGTCCCGTCAGGGTGACATGGGCCTGCTGTGGCATGTCGTGATGTCACACTTCGTCATCACTGCCATTAAACAGTCCTGCTGAAATTATCCCGAGGATCAACTTAGAGAAAAGCCAGTAGATGGTGCTTGAGAGAGCAAACACTTTTATTGATGCCTTTCCTGAAATATGTGAAGCCCTACGAATAGCACCACACTCTGTAGACAATTATAGTTGTCCTTAAGCTGTGAAAAGCCAGGAAATAATTTCTGAAATCTTCCCCCATGGCCATCAGTTTGTTAGCATCTTTAATCTAGAAGTCAAATGGCTAATATCTTAAAAAATAAAATAAATTAGCCCCTGCTCGCTCAGCAGTGTTCAATCTCAACAACTGGAATTCCCTTCCAGAAACAGTTAAATGCAGCTACACTTAAATCAGATTTATGGCAGTAATGTTATCACCAGCACTGTGACTCTTGAAGAAATAAATTTGATAATCTTGACATAGATCTCCATGAAGAGAATAGATAAACATACAGAGTACCCAGTGTTTCATCTTTACCATTATGCAAAATAACCAGTGCTGTGCTTTCCAAATGAGGACTCCACGCAGCTGCTTCTGAAAATGGAAGTTCCTCACATACTGGTTCTTATGTCTTATACTAAATTTTGTCAGGAGCTTGATTGCTAGCGTGTCACATACTAGTGAATCAGTTCCAAGCAGATAGGACACATTCATTACTGTAACAATTGCAGCACTGACTGATTTCATAACAGTGCCCTAAGATCAGCTCTAAAACTGATCATCACATTTGTCTGCCACACTTTGAGTACCTCATGACCACATCCTGGTGAGTAGACCTTCATTTTCTAGGACGAGTAATATCAGTGAACATTTAACTCTGGCCCTCAACATGCTGTTCCTTATTTGTATCTAAAGTTCTAAGAAGTTTTGCTCATTTAACTTGAAAGCTCCCCTGACTGTTTCTTCTCCCATGACTCTGTTCAGGGCATGCTTTGCTCCACTAGCAGGTCAGGGCCTCTCTGCCAAACATCTTAATTAGGAATACAGCACACTACACATGTGTGTGGAACAGGAGTTTCTCGTTATTAGGACTAAGTCTACATACTGCAGACTTTTAATTATATTAGAAATAATACAGCTGTGCATTCACTCACACTCCTAGAAGCATCATGGGACAGGATAGCTCGTTGTAAGGGATACATACTATTCTGTCATTGAACAATAAGGTGTTCAATGGCGAAAAAATTCTTTTGAAAACTGAATCTGCTCTCTGACTAGAAAAGAGAAAGAACAAAACAAACTAGCTGTAAAATCCAGCAGCATGCCGGCAAGCAGCTTTCCTCCCGTCCCGCACAGGCTCCCTCCCCGACAGTCCGGACGCCAGCCGCCTGCCTGGACCATCCCCTCGATGCTCGGGAAGGGGTGGGATGCGGACTGCACGCCCCATGGCCCAGCTCCACCAGCACGCTCCACCCCCTCGAGCGGCACTACAAGTAGGACAGAGATCAGAGCAGAGACACAGGAAACACAAAGCCAGACCGGTCTGAAAAGAAAATCATCAAGAGAATACAGAAGAGAAAGAGCAAAAAGGTAGGCACTACTCTGCACCTGTTTCAAAAAGGGCACTTCCTGTTTTCAACATCAATGGCTTTGTCATTAACTACTGTTATTATTTAATAAAACCCAATTTAATAAATGAAGCACCATGATAGTTAACTAACTGAGCTATTGCCTTCCTGCTTTTGAAGAGATTCATAGTGTAGGTAAAGCTGCTAGCTTTCAGTTGTTTCAAGGAAGCTGAAGCTTTCCAGGGAAAGGGCTGACAGCCTCAGGCTCTGATCAGTTAAGCAAGGAGGAGTCTCCTGCACAAAGGACATTAGCAGAAGAACTTAGAGTTATGGACAAATAACTTGATGATAAGATAAGGAGACACAGAGAACTAGCTGCAAAAGGAGAATTTATGTAATCTTCCCAGGAGGAGATGAGACTATGCCTTTCACCCCAGGTTCCAAAGCATGATAATGGAGGGACACAGAGAAGGAGGAGGGTGGTCATTTTCACTTCTCCCTAAATATGCTTCTCCTTAAATGTGGCCAAAACCACAGGAAATACTGAGAATGATTCCAAAAACAAAGACTTTAAAATATTAATTTCCTCCAATGTCTTCAAAGACTACAGCATCTTACTTTTGTTTTCTTTTGGATTTTTAGCTCTTTCCCCCAAAAACAGAAGTCTGTTTTTATTTTAAAGGAGAAATAGTTCAAATCTGCTCTTCATCTGCTCAGTTCAGATAAGGGATACAGAAACGCTTTATCCAGAAGGCAGGAAAAGGCAGCAAGGATCTGTAGTCTGTTGCTTCAACTATATCAATAAAGCTGATCATCATCAAGAAAGCTATTAGGGCTATGGATTCAGAAACAATGCATTTTGGAATGGATGCATTATGTCATTGGGAGGAAAAAGAGCTACTTTTAATTTCTGTATCTATAGATGTCGTTCTTAGGGACACGGTTTAGTGGTGATTTGGCAATGTTAGTTTTACAGTTGGACTCAATGATCTTAAAGGCTAAATGATTCTATGATTAATGACTTTTTGTTTACACTTGGTAAGTTACACCTCTTTTTTAAGTCTTATTCCACATAGGTAAGATAATGCTCACATTATTACTGCTTAGAAAGGCTGTTAGTAATAATAGGTTAATATGTGGGATTTTAAGTGTTCCTGCTGATGATGCTTCAGCAAAAAAAGACAAATTTAGGGTATCACATATTGTTATGTCCTAATGTACTTGAAAGTGTAGAATCAAAATGTCAGAACATCACATCTAGGTCTTTGACTTATTGGTCTAGTATTTCTGATCAGAAGGGAAGCTCAGGCTGAGATCAGAAGGCACACACTGTTTATGAGAGCCCTACATGCACATTGCTTGCAGGTGTACTGTGAAATCTACGGACCAATACAAATCACTGAGAGATGCTCTGAATTATAAGGATTTTATCGTCAAGATGTGACCCAAAGATAAAGCATGGAGTGATTAAGGTTCTCAGAAGATGTTCTTGTGAATCTTTTCAGTCTGACTTGCAACTTAAGTCCCCTGTTTTTGCAGCCTGATGATGAGAAATCACATCTTAAATTATTCTGTTGTACTCCTGGTTCTGCTTCAGAAACTGGACTATTTGTGCCTTTTGCTTTGAACAAATTTTAAAACAAACAACAACAACAACAACAAAAAAAAAACCCCAACAACAAAACTATTAAGAAACCACAAAGTCTTTCTCCATATTAGCCTTGAATCCCAATTCATGACTCATCTATCATACTTCAATTTCACCAGCTGTTATCCAGCTGCCTTCTCTGGTTTTATATAAACAGAGTCTGAGCTCATGATTTCTGGAAGTAGTAGTTTTCTCAAATAATTGGGTTAGCTTTCTCCATATAACATAGATGATAAAAAGGTGATAGTGGGAGCAACAGTGCCTGAATATTATTTCAAATATTTGGAACTTCAGGGCAATCCTAGAGACTGGAAATTAAATTGTACCTTTTTGCCTGCATCTTGCGCTTGCTACTCTATCACACTCCCAGCTCTTGGTTTGTAGAGGAGGTATTATATTTTAAAAGGAAGAGAGAAAATGGACTTCTGGTGCAGGACTTGTTCAAAGCAGGGGGGGTCAACCACATCTACATCACACCTTCACAGTCTCCCACTAGGGATCAAAGAAGGTTCTCTCCCAAGAGTACTGATGTAGGAGTCCGACCATGTAAATTGATTTGGAGAAAGTAGAAACTCTTCCTGGTGGACTGAGGAGGGCTTTGAAGTGTAAAGCTGCTGAAGGGATTAGAGGGAATAATTATAATTGTGACTGCATAGAAGTGACAGACAGAAAGGTGCTGCAACAAATAAATGACACTATCATAACAAAAGCTAGCCTGCCAGACTATTGCCATACTCTGCCATTTGTAGCAAAAGCATATGATAATAGTAAAAACTAAAGGCTTATAAGAGACATAGCAGTACTGTCCCCACCTGTCATCAAGCAAAATCATTTTGCCTAGACATCCTCTACACAAGAGAGAAGCCTTCACTCTCACCCAAAGCAGCAGTCATACAAAAAATGCAAATCCTCTTGAACCATTGTTACCACAAAGGGACCCTTCAGCAGATGTCTGTGTCTCTGCAAGAGATCTCCTAAGTAGGTGTCAGTAATCTGAATCTCAATTAACGCATTCAAATCACCATCAGACAAGCCCATATCTCTAATATTGCACACAGTACTGTTGGCACCCTGCAATTTAGGGAACAAGTACTTGGAATTTTCTTCTGTCTTATTCCCCAGGAAACACCCTCTCAGTTTCCTCCAGACATAAAAGAGTGTGCTTTAGTTTATCAAGTTTCTAAGTTTATCAAGTAAAAGCACATCTGGGTCCAGCCTGGCAGCTTCCCCAGGAAGACCAGGATAGTTAGACCAGACAGCTGAGAAGTGGCGGGTTGAAAATGTGTAAAAAGAACTTTCATCATTTAAAACTTTCATTTAAAGTTACACCTTGAACTCCATTCACACTGTAAAACTTCTTTGTTCAACATCTTTTTTTTTTGTCTCTACAGATAATTTGAGATTTGGAACTGATGTGAAAAACACTCAGAATGGAAGGCAAACTCCCATGCATCCTTCTGCTGGTGGGAGCAATCATGACTGCCCAGTGCCAGGTAAGAAGCTAATGCATGAAATAATTATCTTGCCATCTTCCTGTATTTTCAGCAGCACTTCCTTACCATTGACTCCAGCTGTCTACATCAGGCAGAAGGAGAATCTGCACTAGAAATAAGAGGAATAAATGTTACAAAGTAGTCTACCTCTTGTTGTGGATGTGTTATGTGGTATCCTGGCTGGTTTTCATTTCAGAAAGCAAGTCTTCTCCAGATATTCTTTGTGTATCTATTCACTGTCACCTTTCCTTGTTAATAAGAATTCCATTGTAACCAGCCTTTCATTTTCTATGGTCATCATCTTCATCACTACTCTCACTTAAAACTGGACATCAATGTCCTTGTCCCCTCACTTTAAGCCTCACACCACACACAGCTTGAGTAAATGCTACTCAATTCTAAAATGTTTACTCCCTTTCTCAAAAAATTGTTATCCCACCCTTCCTCCCTCTTTTCATCTTCTTTCTTTTGTGGCCTAATTGAAGAAGCTTTCTAAATTGGTTTCTTCCATAAAACTTTATGCAAAATGTTTCATTAATTGGCAGGAAACATATCTCTTAAAGATAATCAAGCTACAAAGTCTTATGGGGAAACTGCATGTCAGTGAGCAAAAGTAACTTCTTGTTGACTTTACCTTGGAAATTATTTGCTTGAACCTACTTCAAATAGCAGAAAGCTGACAAGCTTTAGTTAGCATTTGCAATGCCCTGAGAGCACAAAATGACTTCACACACACTGTGAGTACAGCGCATCCCAAGTTCATGTCACTCAGATGACAAGCAATCACCTGGTAATCCATGGCAACTAAAGGACTTACAATTCTTAGGAACCCATACTGTAAGTATGTAAGTATAAAAGTACTAGAGGCACTTTTCACTGGACTGTCTGACAAGAAGACAGACAGTTCTTCAGACCTTCCCTGATTTACATGCCCTCAAGAAAAGGACTGACTCTTTGAAGGTACTTGTTCTCTCATATTTTTAAGAGAGCAGTTACTCACAGAATTAACCTTCTTTGCTTGCAGGGCTTACACATGCGTTTCAAACGAGGAGCCAGATCAAGAGGTAAGCCAGGCTAACTAAAACCATGTTAGCTGGAGCAGTATGAACACAGGAGGGGAAAGCAAATGATGTTGAAGAAACAGAGCCTGAAAGCTTTTTGTCAATGTGGATGAGAGATTCAGAAGGCAAAATACCAGACCGTTAAGGCCATCCACAAAAAAGTTTTCCCCTCCCTCAGCTCTTCCTGAAATAAAAAGAGGCCAGTCAATAGTGAAATAGTACATCTGGCAGCACAGCAGAGAGAGAGATGGGACAGCTGTGGTCTGAGAAGGAAAAAGGGCAACCCATTAGACAGATGCTCCCATCACAGATACTTTTTTCCTGGAAACAGAAGGGAGTCCTTTTGCTCAGCCAGGTCTTTTTCCTGAATCTCTAAAAGAGGATTTCCTTTCTCTGATTACAGCCATTTGCACAGATAATTCATCCGCAGAAATTTACCAACACAGGGGGACCTGGCTGAGGCTTTCAGGGAGCAGAATAGAATACTGTAGGTGTGACAGTGGTCGGAGTCGCTGCCACACTGTGCCTGTCAGAGGTATGTATGACAAGGAAAAAGGAAATGGTGAGAGATTGTCCAGCTAATCATCCTAAAGAAGAGCTCCACAGTCAGGACCACAGTCACTGCACAGAAAATTTGTCTGGGAATAGAAGAGGATAGAAATGAAAACGCTGTACACTGTCTTGGGCAGGACTAAGTGGGAGTGGGCATAGGGCTGAGGAAGTCTAATAAAATATATGGAGAAAATTAAACAAAGAAAGAATGGAAGCACTACATAAAAAGGCTGTAAGAACATGGCAATAACAAGTGGGTAGGGAAAAACAGAACAGGCTAAAGGAGACTGACAGGAAAACGAAAGATTTGTATACATTGCCAGCTTCTTGCTTCTGTGAAATCTAACAGTATTTCCTGGCTTTTGCTTATTCCACAGTCTGCACTAGAAATAAATGCTACAATGGGGGCCAATGTTCACAGGCATATTATTCCCCACAGCTCTTCATCTGCCAGTGCCACCAAGGTTTCTCAGGGAAGCAGTGTGAAATAGGTGAGTATACACATCAACTGCTGTGAGCAATGCTATTGATGTTAGCTATGCAGTGCACAAGGATGAGCTACCCAGAAGCTCCTGCTAGGAGGTAGGCTAGGCTCTCTAATAAGTTGTCTTTTTTTATTCTAAAGCTAATACTACAAAGAACTTTTAAGGACACCTGGGTTCTAGGTGTCTCTTAATAAAACTGTGAATTTTGCAACTGAAGACCTTCATGTACACTTACACTCTGCCTGACAGAGCATTTTCACTGACTTACTGGACAAGATGTCTGAGAGCCAAGTTTAAATAGAACAGAGACTGGGGAAGCTGTCTGGAAAAGAATTTGGGTGCTGTCCTTACATTTTATTCCCTATTGTTCAGATACTGAAGTTAAATGCTACAGAGACACTGGAGTAACATATAGGGGTACCTGGAGCATGACAGAGAGTGGAACTGAATGTTTAAATTGGAACAGTGATGGCTTGATGAACTGGATGTACAGTGGCCAGAGAGAGGATGCTGCTGAGCTGGGATTGGGCAATCACAACTATTGCAGGTGAGGGGCTGATGGCACACAGGTCACAGCCACAGGAATCAGCCATTCAAAGAGTCTGGAGCATAAGAATGGCTGCTTGCTGTAGTCTGATTGCAAGCAGGGGACACTCTGCACAGGTGCAGATACTGTGCAGCCCGTGAGCAGTAATTGCAGCATCTGTAGACGTATCTGAACTTCAGATCTTCCTACACTGGATGTTTATGGCAGACTACAAAATGTAAGTATCTCTCACCCCACAGTCTTTCCCTTGCCCTCCCTAAACTCCATTTGTAATTCAGTTTCCTACTGCTTCAAATCCTGGTCAAAACTGTAAAAACATAGTGTTTCCTGTACATGACCAAAACTGCACAAACATGCTAGCTACTTGCCATTTCATCTTCACCTCAATGTACTCCACAGTTTTAGAATTAAAATAGGAATTCTAGCAACTTCTGACGATTCAGTCCACATCTTCACTGCAGAGCAGGACTAAGGTAGTGAAGTAGATGGCCTACATGACACTATGGGTAATAGCTTTATAATGATGCATAATATTGTAATTCTTTCAGAAACCCAGATGAGGATTCCAGACCTTGGTGCTATATCTACAAAGGAGGAAGATACACCTGGGAACACTGCAGTGTGCCCTCCTGTTCAAAAGGTACCTGCAGGGGACAGGGAATGGACTTTGAAATTCCCATTATTCACTGCATATATAAAGTGTTCTCTGTGAACTTGGGCTATTTCTGTAGCCTAAAAAGTTGAGACTTTCATGTTCTATCATATTTAGGCTTTTAGTATTTATGACACTGAGAGAATGAGATACATAGAGGTAATATATAGATGCCTTCATAGAAATCACACCTAGGAACAACTGACAGGTTTGCATCAATTGGTTAATGTGCAGCTCTCTTACTGAAGTTAGGAACATCAACTGCAGATCTGGAAGAGGCACAGATTACCGTGGCAGCCACCATGTTACCAGTTCTGGAGCTACCTGTTTGAAGTGGAATTCTCTAATCCTTGTCAACAAGCTATATACTGCTTGGAGAAGAGGTGCTTACCAGCTGGGCCTTGGTAGTCACAATTTCTGCAGGTATGTAGATGGTTACAGAATAAAAAAAACTCACCAAACTGCCCTGCAGTACTCTTAAGGCAAGGCTCTAGTCTTTTATGTGGATTAGTAAAGCACATGAAATACATTACTGGTGACAATGAAACTCACTCCCAATAGCAATTTTATTCCACCCGACCTATTTATGCATCTCCAAGATCAGACTCCACAAGTGCAAATTTCATGTGCTCTTAGGGCCCTCTGTATCTCTAGAAAAATCAAAAATAATACACTTGGGTAACAGTCTGACACCTTTAGGTCTCTGCAAACTCTTTAATAAAAATAGCTCTTCTCTCTCCTATGCTGCAGGAATCCTGATAATGACAGCAAGCCCTGGTGCCATGTCCTAAAAGGAAATCAGCTCACATGGGAGTACTGCAATGTGCCTACCTGCTGTAAGGATACCAGCACTCCTGGTTCTTCTCTTTCTTTAAGTATTACTGTCCTGCATGTCCTCTGTATTAAATTAAGATCTGGAGAAAAAAAAAGCTGTATTACACTGAAGCATCTTCCAGTGAAAAAAGAGCTGGAGTTAAACAAGAAAAGCTTTTTGGACCAGAAAGAGATTCTGTAGCTCCACTCTCACAGAAGTGCCTTTTGGTCTGCCAGAAGGGAGGATTGCAGAAATGGAGAACAGGAAAGGCAGGGTTTCCTTACTGAATTTTTCAAATCAGAATACAAGTTTCCTAGGAAACAGGGATGAGTCAAATACTAAATAGTTTGTGGCAGGCTGCCTCAGCGTGGACTGGTGACTAGGAGGCTCTTAACCCTAACTCAAAGCAAGAGTGCCTGAACAAAAATTCTATTTTTGGGTTTGTCATCCACAGCCACCTGTGGCTTACGGCAGCGCAGAGTACCCCAGTACAGGGTTAAAGGTGGTTCCTACACAGACATTGCAGCTCACCCATGGCAAGCTGCCATCTTTGTGAAGTATCAACGAGTGCCTGGAGAGCACTTCCTCTGTGGAGGAATTCTGATCAGCTCCTGCTGGGTTTTGTCAGCTGCTCACTGTTTTGAGGAAGGGTAAGTTGAGGATTCAGTACTATCTGGGGGAAAAATGTCTGGAAAATGGAAGCATCCAGTATAGCTTTACTGGAAGGGTATAAGACTTGGGAAAAAAACACCCTTTATCCCAGTAAATCTGCACTAAAGATTATAGTTAATTGTGCTGAGTTTTACAGAGAGGCATTTAATTGGGCAAACTAGCAGGATGGCATTAAGGTACCACAGGAGAGTATCAGATACCTTAAGAACAAAGTTGTCAATACACAATGCAGAAACCATCTGAAACTTGAGAACAGCAAGAGCTGGCTGGCAGAGGAGCTTTGTCCTGATGACTGTAAGCACATAGAACAAAAATGAAGGCAAATAGGTCACTTTGAAGTCAAACTGCCTGGGTAACAATAACAGAGCTAAAATAAAAATAAATTTTAAAAAAATTAAAAAAAAAAGCAGACTTTCCAATAGCACATCTTCAAGGGAAGAGTCCACTCTAGTAAACACAGGAATAAAGACTCTGTTTTCTTCAGCTTTAGTACAAATCAGCTGAAGATTGTGCTGGGTAGGACTTCCCGAGCAACTCCCGAGGAAAGTGAACAGAAGTTTCAAGTGAAGAACTACACTGTGCATCAGCGATTTGACTCAGAAAATTTCAACAATGATATCGGTAAGAACTTCTCTGACTTTGTGACTGGAAGGTCATGGTTGGCTCAAGTTTATGATTAATGAAGTGGGGATATTTTTTCCTTGTTCAGCTCTGTTGCAGTTGAACTCAGATGCAGAAGAGTGTGCTGTTGAAACAGGCACTGTCCGTGCAGCCTGCCTCCCCACGCCAGGGCTGCAGCTGCCTGACTGGACTGAATGTGAGATCTCTGGTTATGGCAGAAATGAAGAATGTAAGTAGAAGATACATGTCACTCTCCCCTAAACTATGGAAACTGAATTGCAGCTTTTAAAAAACATATATATGCACATCCATATATACATATTTCTATTGTCATTTTTCTTCCAGTTTCTCCATTCTATTCAGAGCACCTGAAGGAAGGCCATGTCAGATTGTTCCCAGCCAGTCGGTGCACAGCTCAGTATCTGGACAACCGGACAGTTACAGACAATATGTTGTGTGCAGGAGACACAAGGCACCTCGATGATGCCTGCAAGGTAAACCCAATGCTGTTCTTTTTTCTTTTCTTTTCCTTGTCTCTTTTCTTTTCTCTGTATTTTGAGCTAACTAAACAAAAAGCTTCAGAAAACAGTTTAAAGAAGTTTGCCTACATGGCAGTTCTAGTAGACTTTTGATGAACAGAACTGGTGGCTCCTCTTTCATTTCTCTTCCCCCACCCCTCATGGAAGGGAAGGCAGGGAACACTTAAGCAACCAAACCAGAGCAACACAGACTGAAAGTCCCAAATACAGGAAATACCACAAAACTGAACAGGAAAACCCACCCCAGCATTTCCTAGTATTTTCTGTTACGTGAGCATGCAAAACACTCAGCAGGAGGTTCTGTAGAAGGAAGGGGGTGCCCCTCTACTGAAAACTAGAGAAAAGAAGAATAAAGGTTGAAAGATGGAAGAGATCAGTGACATGAGGAAAAAGGAAGGCGTGCATTCAATCCACATCCTTTCTGTTTAAACAGCTATTTAATAATTTTGCTTTACTGTTACACACAGCAGTA
This sequence comes from Urocynchramus pylzowi, assembly GCA_013397555.1. Classification (NCBI taxonomy): domain Eukaryota; kingdom Metazoa; phylum Chordata; class Aves; order Passeriformes; family Fringillidae; genus Urocynchramus; species Urocynchramus pylzowi. The sequence continues at coordinate 488,771 of VZRH01002093.1, forward strand.
TAAAATCCCTTGGATCTTTATAGCTTGAATAAGGGCCTTCCTCTCTTTTTTCTTTTCAACATTTTATCTACATTTCATAAATGAACTCCATACAAAGTCAGACACTTTAATGTTACATTTTTCAGTGCCTCTCCCCATAAGAGGAGCATTGAGGGAGTCTGGAACATAAAAGTGACTTAGGTAAATGTACTAAGAGCTCTTGATTTGTGAGCATACTACATAGGATATTTCTGTAAACACTATAGTGCACCCCTAAAGCCAGTGGGGATGGGAAAAGCAATGCAAAACCAAACAAAGAGATTGTTACTAATCTGCTGCTTCTCTGTAGGGCGACTCTGGAGGGCCTTTGGTCTGTATGAAGGATGATCGTATGTATCTGATTGGAATCATCAGCTGGGGAATAGGCTGCGGCCGCAAAGACATACCTGGTGTTTATACAAATGTGATTCGTTATCTTGACTGGATTCAGGACACCATGAAACTCTGAGAAAGAAAAAGGAACCCTTTCCAATCTTGTGACCGTGCCCTCACAGCTTCATTCTGGGTGCTTGAAGTATGCTGATAGGGCTTCCTGTTTGTCCAGATGCTTATGACTTCTAGTACAACAGGAAGACAAACTGCAATGTGTAGGAAGGGCATGTTCTCATAATACTCTCCCTATTACAGGTTATTAGAAGCTAATCAGCCTTTTCCCCAACATCACCAAACTTTCACCTTGCATCAAATCACATAAGTACAATAAAAAATTAATTCTGGCCCTGAGTGAATAAACCAAGAGAGATCATGCATCTCTTTAGCAGCTATATTGTTTTAGGAATGAATGTGAACTGAAGGGGACAGTAGCTCAGTCCATTTAACTGCCTTTCTCTGGCTTCTTTACCCATTACATCCCTCCCTGATAAAAAGAAATCCCTGAGATGGTTTCCATCTTTACATCAACTTTCCCACTTCTTACACGGTTTCTATCCCTACTTGTCCTCTTCCAGCACACAGTAGCACCATCTTGAGACATGGTCTGAGAATAACAACTGCCATCTGCCTGCTTGCTTCCATCTGACTTTGCAGGTGACATTGTCATACTCAAGTTGTTTCAGAACCCTAGTTGACATCAGCATCTTTTGTAACTGAAGTACACAGCTGCACCTCATGCTTCCTCCCCCCAGAATCCTTCTTACGTCCAGCTTATGTCATTGAAGTTGTTATCCATTTCCTCTTCCTGCCCTGCTTCATCTTCCATAGGAACTTGCAGCCATCTCAGACTGGTATGTCATAAGGGCCTGATGCCCTAATGTATATAAGAAACCTTTCAATATCTCAAGTAACATGAATCACTTCAGCAGTAAATAAAAGATCCTTTAAAAATCAAAGCTACAAAGCCAAAGGACAGTATCAATACTTGAGGAGCAGGAAGGTGATGAGGTATTTAATTGTCTTCATAATCAAAGCACTGCCCTTAGCATGCTACCCAACCCAATAAACAAAAATGGTTCAGCTGCATTCCTAAAGACATTTTCACTTGAGGTTCTAGGAAATGCTCAGCACTCCTTTTGGGAAACACTAAGAAAAATGACCAAGAAAGCAATTAGTTTCAGTTTTTCAGACAGCGACTTAGTCCCAGGTTTACAATGCCAACTGCATAAAGACATTTATCTCCATAAGGCTCCCACTACACACAATCAAATTGGCATAATTTACATTCCTCCTCAAATACCAACTTTATTTCTTATAAAGCCTGCACAAACCACTCTGAAATGACACAGATGACATGTAAAACTTCGTTTTATTGATGCCCTTGTTGAAGGTTTTGTTTGCACTGAACATGCTCAGCAGTCACATCACCTCAGCAGAATGCCACCTGGTATGGAATTCTTCAGCTGCACAGGAACTTGCAATCCCACAAGCAAGGTGCCACTCATCCACGGGAAGCGTCCACCACATGCAAGGTGGAATGAATGCTGTCCCTCATTTAGGGTCACCCTGTTCTGTTCACATGAACTGTACATGCTGGACTCCACAGCCACACGTGTGTGGTCACATGTACAGCAGCTTAGGTGCAAGTTCTGCTACCAAGAGAAAACACATTGGCATGTAGTGGCCAAAGAGCCTGTTACAGACAATATGAACAGTGCAAGTGCCTCTCATTTCCTATTTCTGCTGTACAGAGGGATGTACCACAGGCTGGAATGGGCAGATACAGCAACAGCTCCTCAGGAAGAGATGATCCCAGTGAAAAATCTGGCATAGGTTTGAATCTGTCTGCACAGCATCTGACTGGTACAGGAACTGAAATGAGGTACGAGAGGAGGAACACTACAAAGGTACCAGGTCACAATTATCTCAAAGGAAGACATCAGTGAGCAGGAAAACAGCAGTATCACTGCCATTTGCAATAGGCAAGGAGAGGCAAAAAGAGGTTCCAACAAGTTCCTAGGACAGTGGTTATCTTCATGTAGCCACAGCTTCAAATTCCATCAGTGCTGTCTCCACAGAAGTTCCCCTGTCTGTCTCTTCTGATTCCCCAAATAAGCTAGGAGAATTCATACCTTCAAACACTGATGAAATAAGAGGAGAAGCAGAATTCCATGGAGATACCACTGCCCATCAATTACAAGATCTGAATGTATTTCAAGTCTGTATTCAGAGACTCAAGATCCTTGATGACCAGGATGCCTTATGAAAACCTAGAGAAAGAATGCACTTCTTCCCTTGTTTGCTTTGTGGCACCATTCCCAATCTCAGGCTTCTCAACTTCCCATCCTGGGTAGAACAATCTACCCTTCTATTTCTTCCAGTCCTTTTGAGGCAGAACAGATAGACGTTCTCCCTTCTGGCAAGAACTACACAGCTCTACACCCTAACACCCAGTGATACAGGAATGCAGATGCTGGATCATCACATTGAAGTTTGTGGAAATTCAACTTTGTATCATGTACAATGGGATAAAAGCCAAACAAAATACAAGGAAGAGGAGCTACAAAAGGCCATAAATCCCTACAATTTCCTCTAAGACAGCAAAATGAAGGTGATACAAGCTTACATAGCTGACTCGCTAATCCTAAGGGACCTGAGCAACTCTCCCATCTGCTGTTGTTCCAAATACTTCAGACTCAGGTAGGGATGAGGTGGTTTCAAGTCAACCTTACTTTTCCCTGCTTTCCAGCACTCTGAGCACTGGCTTTCCTGCTTATGCTACTACAGACAAGGGAGCAACCCTAAATAGATGGATGGGAGAAGAGGCTGCATCCAACAGCCAGGGGAAATAGGAAAAGTGCTCTTCCTCACTATCAGGAGCCTCTAGGTTCGGACTTGGAACTTGCCAGCCTTAGTCATGTATTTTATCCCCTTGAATGGCTTGTACTTCTCCCCATACATGTCCAGGCGATTCACCTTCAGTCCTAGAGGTAAACAAACACAGCATAAGACTGACTGCTGCCACAAACAAAGCTGACAGGCCTTTGGGATAAAGGGACAGAAGATCATGCTGGTGATGCAGAAAGCACAGGGAAAGGTTTAGCAAGCAGTAGACAGAATGGAGAAAAGCTGACAACTGCTAATTGTTAGAATTATTCTTTACAAACACATCCATATCCTTAATTTCTTTAGAGGTCTGTAAGCACAAAATGCAAGGAAATGCAGGTAAGTTGTTTCATAGACCACTAGAAAGAACAAATCCATCTATCTGTAGTCAAAGCAGACAACTTTTTTGCTTGAAGAACATGTTTCAAGTAGAATGTACTTCAGAAGGTTTGCAAAGTTACTTCAGCTACCTACAGAATGAGCACTGGCACAGCAGAGAACATTCCACTTCTTTACCTCAGAGTTACTTACCAGATATAGCCAGTTGCTGAATTTTAAACTGCAGGTTAATGGTGGGGTTTTCATCTGGTTTCGATGTCCCAGCTTGCAGGCTCACACTCCCCTTCAGACTTGGCAGTTTCTGGGGGTTAATTTTCCCAACATCCCATGACAGTAACTTTAAGGAGCAGAAAAATGAAGCAGTGAAACTCAAATGCTGCACCTTCTAAAGAAGAGTCCCCTTCCAATGACAGCTTTTAACGTTTCTCTATGAAAAATGTCATTTTCTTAGTATCTTGCCTTTCATATTGGCAAGACACAGGATTAAGGAGCAGATACCTCGCTCCGAACTTTTGTCCTCCCTCTCTTTCCATGAGGCTCCCCAAAAGCCTACTATGAATGATATTCATAGTATGAAATAGCCTACTATTTCCATTACTTGTGCTAAAGGCCACATGGGTAAGGCCATCAGATTAATGTTTGCAAGAAGAAAAACAAAAAGTTACCTCCTCAGGTTCAAACAACAAATCCAGAACACCCCAAACCAAACCAGAACCATTAACCAACCCTCAGTGTTTGCAAAAGATGAACATGCAGCACGGGGCATGACAACTAGATAAGCAGACATTTGTAAGCCATCCACCAGATTTATGTCCCATTTTACAAGACCAGTGCTTGGATTTTCTTCACACACCAAGTAGCCAGAACTACAATCCACTCAGACACCAAGGTATTTGTTCTGGGGATTAAGAAAACTCCTAGTATGCAGTTGTTCAGAAAAAGTTCTCACCCCAACATACTGCCTTCAGCAAAGCAGTGTTCATGGAAGTGTTCATGGAAGCATGAACAGGTTGACTGCATTTTTTGATAGATAAGAAAGATTTTTTTAAAAAAAATTATCTAATTTCTCTTTTTCCTCTTACCTTTGTAACTGGATCAAAGGCATGTGTTCCCTGGGAGGGTGTGAGGGTCATATTTAAGACACTTTTTGGCATCTGGCTAGTGACCATCACTCCCTCTACAGTCTTCCCCATAGTCTGCTTTGGCCCCACCGTGATCTCAAACCGTCCCAGTGAGCTGCTATCACGAAAACTGATGTTGTGCTTAACATAGACAGGAATTGCCACAAGACTAGAATAAAGACACAAACAGAAAGTCCTTGTTGATCTCTTGTCTTCATATTTGCTTAAAAGAGAAGGAAATCCTACACTTATTTGTTTGAGCTAGGAGCAAAGTCAGGATTCCGTTCTCAAGTCTTAATTACACTTTTTGTAATCAAGCTTGCTGTATCCTGTTTTATCAGAACAGGGAACTACATCCAATAAAACAGGAGGCTTGACCAAAAGATAAGAAACGTTTTTGCATGTCACAGCCAGGTTGGCAAGTAGTTCCTGGCAGTGCAGCACCACTTGAATTTCATGTTTGTGCTTTTGGTTGCATTTGCCACTCCTTTTCACCTACTAGAGATAAATCTGACAAAGGTCTAGCAAAATTCTTTAGCAACTGTAACCCCAGATAGTACTTGGCAAGCTGCTTCTAGAAAAGAGTGTAAACCTGGACAAGAACTTGTAGTTCCATTAAGAGAGATGTCAAAAACCTAGCAGGAGACTAAAGCTCCTAACAGGAGTTTTTAGGTTAAACTATCTTGTTTTATTCTACAAAGTTTTTATAAACATATGAAATCAACAACTTGATTACTCCACACTGTCTAATTCTTTCACTATCTAGTTTGTTTATCTGCTAGCAGTCTTTGAAAAATGCTGGCTGGCCAGAAAGAAATTACAGAATCACTGCTCCAAACAAGGAGAAAACATGTAATTTAAAAAAAGAAAAATGCAAGTCACCATGCACCTCTACTTCACTTGGCTCAACATGCCACCTCATCTTTAAAAGCTCCTTCTTTTATCCTCTTCCTAGCCAGAAGGATCCAAATTTCATAGTTCACAGTACCAGGCTCATCACCTACTTCTGAGCACTGACATGGTAGGACAGCAAGCGGAAGTTTCCATCAGGAGGAATGAAGGAGAGTATTCTCTCTGACTCCCAGCGCTTAAAACGCACACACGGGTGGAAGCTGACATCATCCAATAACCGAGGGTTCTGAAACAAACAGAAAGTCACAAGGTTTGTGGAGGCAGTACAACTTAAAATGACCTCCTCTTCTTAGCAATCTTCCATCCATGAAGGGCCTACCATTTGACACACTTGACCACTTGAAGGTGTCTACATTCAGACATGCCTGATGCTGTTATATCCATGTGAAAGCAGTACTCAATAACCTCTATCCTTTTTTAGGATATTTTTAATCCTGTTTTAGAAAACTTAGTCATGTCATATAATTACATTAGTGCATACTCATAGTAGAGGTGGCCCTTCAGGATATCTGCTTAAAGCACCACTCAAAAACTTAGTCACAGCACACATCACCTGTGCTTTTAAACAAATAATCTGAAAAAGCCTTTCTAGGCTCTGAATTGCTGAAGTTCCTGCTGAGTTCCCATTGTTCCCATTTTATTCTCTTTTGATCTGGCATACCCAGATTCTGATGTACTGGGGTCCATCATCACAAGACCACGATCTTAGCTGCAGGGCTGGGAAACCCCTTTTAAAATACTTAAGTGAAGATACATCCTTGAGCTTTACCATAAAGGAGAGGGTAAGGTCTGGCATCCCAGTCAGCTTGACACAAGCATCAATCACTCCTTGGATTTCAGCAGTAATAGTGGAACCTGTAACAATAAGGTAAACACAGGTGGTTTTGTGAACCTGATCAAAAAAATCCCAAAGTGGAAAAACTATGAGTGAAGAGGAAGGAGATGTATTTTCTTAATGAAATGCCATGGTTCATTATATTGCCTGCTCAACATTTGTATCATTCCCAATGACTCCTCTGGAAGACTGATTCAGTTAAGAACCATGGACACCAACAATGTTCATTTTAATGGCCAATGAAAATAGCTCCCAATTCTAACAAGACTACGAAGCACAAATACTAAAGAGAAAGTGCTATGCACAATTTTTACTCATCTTCTATTTTCCCAATATAGAATTGCTTATGAGACCTTAAGAACAGACAAGTGAAAATCTTGGCACCTCTGTAAAATTTTTGACTGAATAGCACATACAAGTTAGCAACATTCCAGAGTAAAAATAGGAACAGAGCTTCCCACACTTGGATAAGGTGCACCTATTTCAAAACCTAACTCTCTCTTCAGGCACTATCAGGACAAGTTATCCTGTTCTTAACCAGGAGCAACTTCCGTACCCGATTTGTCAATGATTGCATCTATCTCCTCAATCACATCAAAATAGGCCTCATTGTTGGTATATTTTACACCAGTACGTCTCCAAGGCACCACTGAGAGCTGTCCTGTGGGAAGCTGGTCACCCACATTAGTGCTTCCTGGAAAGAAAAAGGGAATCAACAACCACAGAAGTTAGGCAATGCTGCAGAGCGAGTCCCTGGCCTTATAGAGCTTAATTGTAATTAATCCCCTGAGAACCTCTGTTTCTTTGTAGGAGAGCAATTATTCTTCCAGACTCCCAGTACTCCAAAAATGTACATCTCTCTTACACCCAGCTCTAAAACATACAACAGTAATATTTGAGAAAGTATCTACACATGGGGATGTGTAAACTCTCATCAAACTAACTCATCCTGGAAATCATGTCATGTCTGTAACTGAAAATGTAATCTGACTTTTTTAGGTTAAAATATCCCAAACCAGACCAAAACCAAATGCAAAACCAAAGTGCAGCTGGTGCTGAAATTGGAGGGAACCTCAAAGCAAAGCACTAACACATGACTCCCTAAACACACCTGTGCTGCATGAATGGTATGGGACAGCATACATTTTCCTCACCCATGTCCTAATTTACTTATGCAGGAATATTGCCACCTAGACTCCCCAGTTTATCTTCTTCTTGTTTCCCTGTACCTGTGATGGTGTTGACGACTGTTCGTAGAATAGTAGGAGGCTTTATCAGTTCCTTAAGAATATTAGACTCTGTTGCCAGTGGAAAGCCATTGTCCAGCATCTCCTCCAGCACCTCATAAACCACCACAACATTGTCCTTGATTATTACCTCTGAACAGACACCAAAATAATCCTGTGCAAAAGAAAGAATTACTCAGTGATCTTTGAAAGAGAATCTTAGTGATCATTCAGTCCAGTGCTCTCCCACACAGGAATAAATAGAGCCTCTTCTTGGAAGAGGCAAAAAACCACTGAAACTCCCTGTATTACTACAAGCACACCAAACACAGACACATACAACTCTGAGCACCTTGGCCACTGCTCCAGTAAGGTGGCAAATTCCCACATCAGCTGTCCCAACTAAATCAGCAATTTTTAAAACTGAACATTTAATTTACTTACTGTCTTATTCTATGTGGACTTCAAGCATCTTACAGGGAGAGCAAGTGCACGTGCACAAACACAAACCCGAGCTTCTAGTTACTTACCACAATTGAAGAGATCAGGCATTTTGCATAAAGAATGAGTATATGTATGATGTGACAGTAGAGAAATCCTAGTTTTGCATAACAAACATTCTTTTTCAGACATAACAGATTTTAATATACATTGGAGCCAGTGACAACACACTCTTGCCTCATACCCTCATAAGAAACGAGACCTAAGGGTCTGACACAATCCACTGCTGGCCTGAACGGCCAATCCACTCCATAAAGTCAGAGAAACCTAACTCAGAATACAGTCAGGTTCTGACTGACATCTTGGAAGCAAAAGCTCCCATGACACTTGTGTGGCCAAGCACACACATTTCCTGTATGCTGGCAAGATGCTGGTCACAAGACATTTCAAATCCAGACAACAGAATCCTGTTGTTGGCAGGCGGAAGACAGACATATTTGCCATTTTCCTAAACTGATCAGAAGATGTGTCAAGCATAGCACAGAGGGAATACAGCCACGCTGGGGCAACTCCTGCAATTCATTTCTTTTGGAAGCTTCCAAGAAGCATCACTAGATGTAAATGCACGGGTAGGTTGTCACTAATTGATTAAAGCACGTGGCTATGAATAGCAAAAGCTCCTTGTGAGGACAAGGCCAGCTTGGTCTTAGTTCACAGTTCCCAGAGCAGCTAAGGCTGCAAAACAGAAATACTCATCTATGAAAGGTGTATCCTGTGGGCACAGGTAGATCCCGAATCCATCGTAATTCCTAGGCAGTAAATTCCCGACTACGCCAAGCCTCGTCTACATCCGCACAAACGCAGGATGAAAATTACGTGATAGGAAACAAAAAAAACCAAGAGGTGCAAACGAGAGGGGTCCTTTGCGCCGCCCGCCCGTTCCGCCCCGTAGCAAGGCCGTGCTCCCTCGCTCCTCAGCCATACCTGGAACGTGTCCACGACGCGGTGCAGGAACTCGATGACGAAGAGCGGCGGCACCTCACTCTGGATGACGGCCACGAAGAAGATCTTGTGGCGGTAGACGCTCAGGAGGTAGTGGTGCGGCGTGGGGATCACCGGCGGCACGTTCTCCGCCTCCGAGGNTGCCGCATGCCCCGCCCCCGGCGCGCGGACAAACGCGCTCCCACCGCTCGGGTCGGGGCTCCGGAGCGAGCGCTGCCATTGGGCGACCCGCCCGCACCCGCGCGCCCATAGGCAGAAGAGGCGCGCGGCTCGTGACGCGCTCACGCTCCGTAACTATGCCGGCAGCGGCCGGACGGGCATCTAGGCGGGGACGGGATCGCNTCACTAATTGATTAAAGCACGTGGCTATGAATAGCAAAAGCTCCTTGTGAGGACAAGGCCAGCTTGGTCTTAGTTCACAGTTCCCAGAGCAGCTAAGGCTGCAAATACTCATCTATGAAAGGTTCATCCTGTGGGCACAGGTAGATCCCGAATCCATCGTAATTCCTAGGCAGTAAATTCCCGACTACGCCAAGCCTCGTCTACATCCGCACAAACTCAGGATGAAAATTACGTGATAGGAAACAAAAAAACCCAAAAAACCAAGAGGTGCAAACGAGAGGGGTCCTTTGCGCCGCCCGCCCGTTCCGCCCCGTAGCAAGGCCGTGCTCCCTCGCTCCTCAGCCATACCTGGAACGTGTCCACGACGCGGTGCAGGAACTCGATGACGAAGAGCGGCGGCACCTCACTCTGGATGACGGCCACGAAGAAGATCTTGTGGCGGTAGACGCTCAGGAGGTAGTGGTGCGGCGTGGGGATCACCGGCGGCACGTTCTCCGCCTCCGAGGCCCGTTCCTGCGCCTCAAAGAAATAGTCACAGACGGAGCGGCTAACGACGCTCTTCCAGTGCTTCTCCAGGAAGATGTCCCCCGAGGCGTTGATCAGGAACAGGCTGTGGATCATGGCTGCGGCGGGGCCGGAGCGAAACCCCTCAGAGNGTCCCATGTCTCTGTCCGGCGACCGATTCCGTGTCCCGTCTCCCCCCTGCTCCGTTACACGCCTGACAAGGCGGGGAGCGACGCGGGACCGACCCGCGCGGGGCCCTCTGGCCCGGAGCTACGCAGGGCGCCCCCGGTAGGCGGCGCCATCGCTACCCGGGGACGTCCCACCCCGAGGCCGCTGCGCGTTCCCCCCCGTTCGGCGGGGCGCGCTCGCGGCGCAGCTTCCCCGCCCGCTCCTCACCGGCGTTTAGGGGTCCCTTCTCTAGAGGGGAACTGGACTATAGCCTGTGAAATGAGGAAATAACCCGGCTTTTGCAGGGAGGAACAGCTAGGGAAACGTTTTTCACTGCATGATTTTGCTGGTTCGCTCACCACGGAGTAACACCCCAGAAAACGTCCAACTGGCGTGAAAACAATTGTCACGACAAATGTACCTAAATTCTTCAGCAAATTATTCCTTTACATAACTAGAACTAGTGTTTCGTGTTCACATAGCAGATCCCTGACTTCTGAGTAAAACGTGCCATTACAAATAATTTTGTTACTTATTTCCTGCCGGGAATATACAAAAACAATGCAAAAGCAGTCCTTTGTATCCCATTAAATAAGCTGTCCCAGCACACACACAGCGTTTCTTATACGGGAGGAAGGTCGGACTGTGGCACCAGCACGGAGAAGCCGCGATCTCAGATTTCAGACCCAACTGTGATTCGGGACTGTGGTCAAATCTTTTAAGCGCTGCTATCCGCCTTGCCTCACGTCCCGTCACCTTACGCCAACGTCCGGCCCGGTCCGGCCAGGCCTGTTCCCTCACTCGCCCTCCGCTCCGCTCCGCTCCGCGCGGCTCCGTGCGCGGCCCCGAGCGCGGCTCCGAGCGCGGCCCCGAGCGCGGCCCCGCC
>VZRH01002093.1:500270-576401 GCA_013397555.1 Urocynchramus pylzowi
AATTGGCCAGTGCGAGTCTCGTGCTGAGGCAGTGAGCTCCTTGGGGCGCCTGGTGCGGGACCTACCCGCGGTAGGGATGGGGACGAGCGGTAGCAGGTGCAGGGGTCGCTTGTCACCCGGAGAGCCAGCGAGCGAGTGACCCACCGGCGCTGGGACCGTCCCGGTGTCGCCCCGGCCTGGCCGGACGGTTGCATAACGCCCTGCGCACGGAGCTCGGCTGGGGACAGGGGACGGAATCCTTCGAGCCTCGGGATCCAGGGGGCAGGGGTACCGCGGGAGCGCATCTCTGTTTTGCGAGGAAGGCAGGTGTCGAGGGCCGTATTTCCCTTTACATCTGCTGTTCGCAGAATAAAAGAACTCTAGGCAAGCACTGCGTCTTTTCCGATTCAAGCAGTCGTTCAGAGTCTTTCCAGTACTGGCCGTGTGGAGCTCTGCTGTTGAGTCTGATGTCTGTATGCAAATGTGTTCCGTGTGTTGATAAATTCTTCAGTACTTACTAGAAAGCAGAACACGGTAACTGTGTTGTCTACTTAGCTCTTGTCTAAAACTTCCCTTGTAGAAAATCGTTATTTCTTGTGACAAACATTTTACAGATCTTTCTTGGTTAGTGTACTCCTGAAGTAGAACTTCAGCACAACAGACAGTTATCACACCCAGAAAAAGTTATTTTAAAGATAACTAACTAAGGGCTCTAAAGCAGAGCTTCATACCCTTTCATCAGCATCATTAATTAGCAGTGTGATAAGCATTCTTTTTACGCTGTGTATGGTCACCTGCTACTTTGTCCTTAGGTGTTTTCAGTGGGCCTCATCAATACTGAAAATTATGTTGTATTCTTTTTTTCTGTGGCCTCTAAAAGTAGAGCATTTAATTGCAATCTCCAGCTGTGTTTCTTCACTTTTTTCTTTTATGGAACAGCTGTCATAGCTTTTCTTCACAGACAGGAAACCCATGATTACACTCCTGAAAGCACTCTGAAAGTTTCTTGCTGTTTGCTCAAGAGTCTTAGTTATTCCTATTTTCTGTCAAAGTTTCAGGCAGTGTCTTCCATGTGAAAAAATTAAGAGAGCTGCTGCTCTTTTAGGATGTTTGTTGTGGTTTTCTTTTTTCCCCCAAATATTAATTTATGTTATGCTTAGCAGTGATACAAATCTTGGTATAGACTAATGGATCAAAATGGAAAGGACACTTTTTCTCTTGGTTGTGTGGGGTAATTTTAGTGCTAAAGTATGCTTTATTAGTAGTGAAGATAAAACCTGAAGTATTACTTCAGTATTTCTGAAATATAGTGGCTTAAAACTCTGCTATGTGTTTAACAAATTAACATTGTCTGCTGGTTTTTTTTTTCTTCAAAACTATTTTTTTTTTTAACTGTCTCTCTTGTTTTCTTCTAGGCCTAACATTAGAGCTCTTTTGATTGTGAGACCAGAAGCTCAGGTGAGATAATGCTGAAATCTTTATACATTTGTGTAAAACCTTTCTGTGAAGCTGCAATGGAATTTGTTGAAAGAGTATAGAAGTTTCTAATTATTTTGTTTTCTTCTCTTCAGTGTGAAAACAAATAATGTTTGAGAAAGAAGGATTAATTCAGAACAGAAAACGTGTATGCTATGGTTAGCTGCTTCCCATCATTCGAGGATCTGTTTTCTCATCGTTTGAAACTCGTTCAGCATCAGGATAAAGGATAACGACTCTATGGATATACAGAATTCTTCACCATGGTAAAACTCGCCAACCCGCTGTACACAGAGTGGATTTTGGAGGCAATCAAAAAGGTAAAGAAGCAAAAACAGCGACCTTCAGAGGAGAGGATATGCAACGCGGTGTCATCTTCGCACGGTTTGGACCGCAAAACTGTTCTGGAACAGTTAGAGTTGAGTGTTAAAGATGGAACTATTTTAAAAGTCTCCAACAAGGGTCTCAACTCCTACAAGGATCCTGATAATCCTGGGAGAATAGCACTTCCGAAGCCTCGGAACCATGGCAAGTTGGATGGTAAACCAAATGTGGACTGGAATAAACTTATTAAACGGGCAATTGAGGGCTTGGCTGAGTCTAGTGGCTCATCCTTGAAGAACATCGAGCGCTTTCTGAAAGGTCAGAAAGATGTGGCTGCATTATTTGGAGGTAGTGCTGCCTCCATTTTTCACCAGCAATTACGATTAGCTGTCAAACGCGCTGTTGGCCATGGCAGGCTCCTTAAGGATGGACCTCTGTACCAACTCAACACTAAAGCAACCACTAATGCTGATGGGAAGGAGAGTTTTGAGTCTCTTTCCTGTCTCCCTCCAGTGTGTCTCCTTCCCCATGAAAAGGATAAGGTAAGACACAGTTTTTGCACGGTTGATTTCTTGTGGTCGATGGAATGTGTCAGTACAGAGTTGCAATTTGAGGTCAATAATCTTGAATCTGGTATGTTAGAAGTTATTACTGTGTATTTAGGATCCCATTGTATTTAACTTTCTAAACATGAGAGGAAATATAATGGACTGTAATTTGTACTTCGGATCAGAAAATTGCAGATGAGCTACTGTGGGGAATTCACAATGCTTCTGTGCAGTGGAACTGAAAGTATGGTAACAAGCTTACTGTAGGTGTGTCAGCAAAACATAGGAAGTAAGCCTCCTCTCTTGAAAGTGAGATGGATTTGCAAAGCAAACTCGAGATGATCTCTTACTCCCACATTTTTATTTGACTGCCACTTCTTCTTTCTCTTTGAATTCAGGTAAGGTAGTGAGGGGCTGATCAGCAATTGCCACCTAATGCTGTCTTAGAGGCTTTCTTTATAACAGGCAAAGGACTTTCTGTTCCAGAACCTCTTTCTTGTGAAATAGAAAGAAACCTGGTCTAGTGGAAGGTGTTCCTACCCGTGGCAAGGGTTGGAACTGGACGATTTTTAAGGTCCCTGCCCACCCAAACCATTCTATGATCTAGAGAGCATGGAGATCCTGGAGGGAGCAGTCAGGGACTTCTGTAGCCTCTGCCCCCTCCTCTCTCCCCTATTTTAAATAGATGTTCTTTATAAAAAGCAAATAATTTTTTCTGTTGCTTTCTCTTATTTTTTGTGGTTTTCCCCTCCTTTCTACCATACTTCTGTGTTCCTAAGGTCATTGATCCTCCCCTCTAACCTCAAGATGAAGTTGTTGGAGTGAAATTCATACCCAGTCAGTATCTTTCTATTTTTTCTGTTACTGTGAATGCAGAGTAGAACAGAAGCTTGCCTTTGTTTACTGAAGATCAATTTGCCAATGATTCATATTTTTGTGCTACTTGTCTCTAGGACATCTAGAATGTGAGAATAATTCTTTTTTATCCTAAAGAGATACATTTTTCAGCAGAATGGGACATTTTTGGTTGTTATAAATATCCTGTTCAGGGATGAGTTCTTTGGGTGTGTCCTACTCATGGTTTTTGAAGTCATCTTCACCCTCTGGTGAAGATTTCTCTGGTGAGAGATGCTTTAATGATCTATTAGGATTTGAAGATTTAAAACTGCTATACGAGTCTTCTTCATAAAGAAAATAAAATCTGCACAGTTGCTTTATCACCAGTAAAGTTTCTCTGAAGTTCTAATTTAACTGTGGGAGCTTTATTGTGGACACAGTACTTAACTTGTCAGTGTGTTGTGCTGTGGGCTGGTGTAATGTAGGAAGTATTACTATGCTGAAAATTCCAGTGTTCTGTCTACAAATGTTTCCTATGTAAGTCTCCAACTTCATCCATAATGAAATCAGTATAGCTGTAAAATGTTATGAAAACTGGATATAAACAAACCTGACACGTGAGGTGGCTGGATTGAGAGTGTTGGTAACAGTGGATAATAGTGGCTGTGCCTATTATTAACACAGTATGTTTCACAGCCTACTCAGTCTTCTTGTAGTGTGCCAAAACTCAGGAGCAGCTTGATATTCTTTGAGATGAATTGTTCCCTGCACTTTTCTTAAAATGTTATAAGTCAGAGTGGTGAATGGTAGTATGAGCTACTATAAATACTGAATTTAGTCTGGGATTTATTTTTTGTCCCCCTGGAAGAATATAAATTTTGCTAGGTATTCTTTCAATAAATTCTTCTGAGTTTTTGTGTCTGTGTGTGTCTGTGTTTAACCCTAGGTGTCTGCTCTTCATGTACCATCCCTGTCCTAGGTAACTCAGACGGAGTTTCATACTAGTCTGAAGTAATTTTGAAGATAAAATGTTAAAGCACATAGGTTCTGCCAGCATTAATTGACTGGCACGTCAGTGGTGGCTCAAAGTTCCTGTTCCCCAGGATTTTTAAGACAGTTTATTTTTTGGTTTTGTTTTGTTCTTGGTTGGTTGTTTTTTCTGTGCAGACAATGCAATGACCTTCGCTCTACTGCTTTCTGTTAAATCTCAACCAGTTTATGCAGGTGCAGATGACATACTGTGCTATAGTGGTTTTCTTGACTTAGTGCATTCTTGAGAGTGGTAAGGGGTTTTTTTCTCTTCTTTTTTATTTTTTTTTTTCTTTAATGGAATATACTTGGTACAGATTCTTTGGGAGTATTAGCAGTAACATGAACAAAAAAAGTTCAGCCTCCCACCTGATGGCCTGACAGTCCCTGAGCAGCAGCCCCCAGACAGCTTCCCCCAGTTTATGTACTGGGCATGACACTGTATGGTCTAGAATAGCTCTTTGGACAGGCTGGCTCAGCTGTCCCAACTGTGACCCATCCCAGCATCCTGTGCCTGCCAGCATCCTCACTGCAGGTGGGGTGAGAAGCTAAAAAGTCCTTGACTTTGGTGTAAGCCTTACTTGGCAACAACTAAAACTTCAGTGACTTATCCAAAGTATTCTCACCTACAAAACACAGCACCATACCAGCTACTAGGAGAAGAATTAACAGGATCTCGGCCAAAACCAGGACAACTGTTCAATAGTTAATATAGTATTACTACAATGCAATAATTATTTTGAGAAACTACTACAACACAGTAATATTTAATGCTGCTGAAGAGCAAGGAGCTCTTTCCTGGTACACCTTCACGAGGAACTTAAGGTGTAGTAAGTTGCAGGTCTTAAGGCTGGATGCCTTAAAGATAGCTTGCTCTGCTTTTGTTTTGTTGACACTTGTTACAGAAAGAATCTTTGTAGAATCGTTATTATTAAAAAAAGCAGCAATAACATATCAGCTAACTGAAGGAGAAGTGGAAATAATTGCTCTCTGTGTTGGAAGTTTCCAGAGCATCTGAAATTTGATCTCAGAACAAGAGTAGGACTGTTTCTTCCTCAATTAGAAGGAAAATACAGGTGGTATTATTTGTTATCCATTTGCACTGTCCTTGAAACTGTCTTTTATGTCAATTAATACTGTCTTGTGACTACAGCAACCTTTAAGTAAATATCTTAGTATTGTCCTGCAGTACAGGTAAGAGTATAAAGCCAAAATTCAGGAAGTGCTTCCTGAAAAAAAAAAAAGAGAGGAACTTCTGTGGATGAAAAGTAGGAGTAATGTTTAAAGCAGATTCCCTGTGCTGCTGTCTTGCATGTTCCTTGTGACACGTCTGTTTCCTAGTTTTGTGTTGCTATTTGTGTCTGTTGGTACTTATCAATCGGTTTAACTGTGGACTGTTATACAAGCAGCATCCTTCAGGCCTTCCTTCTTGCCAACAGCAGTTCTAGATCCCAGTGTGCACTCGTAAACTCGCATGGAGCCAAGCTTCTTGTGTCTTTTTAGAAAGTTCATATGCTTTGAGGGCATCATAGTTGTTTTGAAGGCCTTTAAGCATACAATAACTATTGCTATATTATGCCTGCTTAAAGTTAGTGTTTGTTTATTCCATGTCTCAAATGAAACAACTGTCTGATTACTGGTAAAGAAGTTATTTTTGGATTGATTTGTGTGGGGTGGAGTACATAAATGATCTGCAACTAGAACATTGTAATTACATATTGAGAGCTCACCCATCTCTCCAAGGGCACTGTTCAAGCTTAGGCTCTCAGCTGGAGGAGGATTAGGATTCACTCTCTTCCAGCTGGGTCTGGGGAAGAGAAGTCTGTAGTTCTGTCTAAAAAAACCTTGTGGTTGATAACAGATGGCCTCCATCTGTACACTGTGTAACTCTGGAAACCCAAGTGTTAAAAAATTACTTTGAACTTTATTCACTCAATTAGTGAACAGGTGAAGTAGCTTGTAGTAATTGAGCAAATCTAAGCATGTCCTAAATACTATTGCCATGGACGCTGGGAATGGGTGTTATGAACTGATGCATTCAGTGTGGATTGGGGCTGAGTGGTACCAAGAGTGGCACTGGCAGAGTCATGATAACTTAGAGGCAAAGCTTGTCACTGTGGGAAGACATCAGATGTTATGAGTACCTGTGTCAATGGGTACTTTTGTAGAGAAAGTCTTTTTAACAGTGTTGTCTGACACAATTTCAGCAGAAGCTGAGTGTAGGATAGTAGATTAAAAAGCAGGAGACTAGATTTTGGCTAGATCCCTGTTGTCAGTCCTTTCTGTCCAGTAGATTATTGACAGATATGGAATGACATTTTTCTGAAGATGGTTTAGGTTAATAAAGGAATTGTATTAACTACAGAGCTTTAAAGGCTAGTCAGACAGGGAGGAGGGTGAAAGATGGAGAATATTGATAAAGAAACAACAGCTTGATTCCAGTGTTAGCTTATTTATGTAGGAAGGGAAGAAACAGCAGAGAGAATGAGGACAGGTCATTCTGTCCCTGCTTTTCTCCTAGTTTCCCACCAATTTTATCTTCAGTCATAGTGATGGTGGAAAAAACAGTTAAAAAGCAATAGTTATTAAATTAAGTACTGCCATTTTAGTTGAAAAATAGGTTCCACGTTCTTAAGTCCAGACATGCAGTTGACAAAATCTGGTGAACAAACACTGTGTGACAGAGTACTGAGTCCTTCACCCTCTGTGAATTAGGTGGGTATTTGCTTGTTCAAGGATTTCAAACCGCATTTATCCTAGTGGGTTGTGATTAAGTCATGTTTGTCTCTAGTCCACCTATTTAGGTTTTCTCTGTATTTGGTGTATAAATCTTAATTTTTCTTTCCTCACCAATATTTTTCTGACTGCATGAACACCTTTCCTTAGAGCAGCTACTAATACTGCTTCTGGCATTGGATGAGAGGTTGTAATGTTGCTTGTTTAAATGTTCAAGAATCTGGCAGTCTACCCATTGTTACTGCTGTTGTGGTAAGTTGACTTGTAGTGAGATGCAAAAGAAAGGAGGGAGGAGGGTGTCCAAGAAGGATGACCCTTGAGTAGGAAACAGAATCCCATTTGTAATATATTTGCTTGTTTTGAGGTACTTTTGAAGGTCAGTTAACCAGTCTGTGGACCTATGCATGGACAATGACTTCTGGTTTGAAAATACAGAATCTTCCCAACATGTTTCTGTGAAGACCTATGAATTACTAAAACTTTTAATTACCAATACCTCTATTAGTTTGTTGGATTTCGGAAAATTGAATAGAACAAATTATGGATATTGGTACATAGTTAAACACCTTCACAAGTGCTATTAAAAATATGAGACTGGACCTCTTCATTTCCTGGAATCTTTGCCTTTTTTTGAGCCTTTAGCAGTAACTTGAGTCACCATTCTATCTCCACTTATCAGTGTGTAAAATTAAAATTTTGTCAAAACTAACATGTTCTGAACTATAAAAGAAGTCAACAGTTCTACACATTTCTCCCCATTTCTGCTGAACTGTTCCATCTAATCTTAAAAGTCCAGAAAAATTTCTGTCAGATACAGCCTTTAGATGAATGTGTGTGTAGGTTTGACTTGATTTTGAATTCATGAACAGTATACAGCCTCTCAGCATTAGGTTTCTCCTCAGTCTTTGAGACTCAGTTCTGGATATTTAGTAATGCGTGTTTTGATTGTAGTGCTGGATCTCTGAACTTATCTGGAGGGAACATTAAGAGTTGTGATTTGGTAACTTCTATAGAAGAAGAGTTAGTTACTGACCATTGCTACTACAAGTTGATATTATTTAAAAGTATTTCCTAAATTCTGCAGTTTTCTCTATATACAGCAAAAAAGCCCACACAATTTGTAAAATTACTTTGACAATATGAAATTCATTGGTTCTGATTTTATTGAGGCATTGAACTGAAGCAGTTTTCTTCTCCAGCCACTGATCCAAAAGGCACGGAATCCAAGCTTTGTGATGCTGTGCTCACTGAAACATGTTTCCTCATGTTTTAAATAATTTTTTTCCCTGTGGTGTAGGTTGTACTTTCCCTCTGTCTTTTGTGGTTCATCTGCTCTTGCCAGGAGCTACAGCTTTTGAGGGAGACCTTTGCAACAGAATGGGCTATTTGAAGTGAGGAGTAATGATTTGTCACTTGCTTAAAAACAGACACACAAAAAAGCATTATCTAGTGTGAATTCTCAGAAGCCATCTACCATTGCTTCTTAGGGGGCTCAGATTCAGGGAATCTTAAAGAGCAAAGCAAAAAAAAAGTTGGTGTGAGTGTTCATATTTCTTTTATGCTGCTTTAAATTCTATACCCACTCGATTCCAACCACAATGACTACTAGAAGCATATATGTGATGATGGGACAAAGATAGTCCTGGTATCTAGTGAGCCTCAGATGGTATTAAAACATCTGTTTTAAAGTGCTTTAACATTACTGGCAAGTGACCATTGTGGCTGCAGACTTGACTCTGAGTTTTGAGGTGTTTCCTAACCCACTTTTCCTAAATTAAGAAGACTACAAAGCAGATGGGTTCACCAAAAATGAGATGGTAAAATTACTACACACACGCTTTTTCCATAGGCACTTCTCCGTAGTCGCCTTTAGGAGAGCATACAGTCTGAGAATCTTTAAGGCACATTTGGTTTCTAGAAACCCTTTGTATAGTAACAACATGTGCAGAGAGGCTGGCAGGCTGTAAGACACTGTCAGTCCAATTTGTTCTGGCTCCCTCCCTCACTGAATCTGGTGACATCACTCAGATAGATGTGCTTGCAAGCAAAACAGCAGAAGGAGTTGAATGTCTGCCAAAAATTTGCAGTATGAAACTGAGCTGCCTGCTTCCAATCTTGTTTTCACTAATCTTTCATTGTGTGCTTGCATTTTTCACTTGCCAGGATGTTCTTTGCTGAACAAACACAGCAGCAGAGAAACCTCTCCATACTTAGCATAACAGTCTCACACAGAAGCTTTGGAAGAGTAGCCTGATCTCCACATTCAAAATTGTTCCAATTTAATTAATTATTCTAAAACATTCTGAATTCTAGTTGAGCCTTCCCCCGAACTGTAGATGTTTTGGGGGTTTTTAAAATGTGGTAAAGTGTTTGCTTGCAGCTTGCCAGGGTGGTAAATACAGGAAACATTGAAGCTGTGAAGGACAGTCTTTGATCTGGTTCTTCCAAATCAAGACAGTGTTACATGTGGGCGTCCAAATTTGAAGAACTGTGGGGATGAACAGAGTATGCACAAATACTGGCTAAAACAGAAAAGAACTACTGTCTTAGGCTATTGACTGTCTATAAAACTCTCTTTGAAATAAATTGCTCATGCACTTCCTGGAGAGGATACGTGAAATAATTTGAAAAATTACCCCCTGAAAATTTGCATGAGTATTAGAGCTTTTCTTTCAAAAGGTAGAAGGTAAAAATAATTCCTGAAATCTTGATTCCAAAGAAATTGAAGCAGTGATTGACCCTTCATACACAAGGTTTTTTTCCCCCCAGTAAACCTGATACTGACTGGAAGCAGCTGGCTGTCTGGCACCTAGAGTCCAGTCACGAACAGAAAGAGAACAATTTGTGTACAGTAGATCCCCTCTCTGTTAAAAGAGGATGGGGAATCCCTGCATAGCTGATTTCAGCTAATGTTGCTGTGGTGACTGTGGCTGGAAAGATACTGCCTGTGGGCAGTGAAGATGCTAGCTTGCCCCTCCCATTTGGATATTAATGATTTGTACCCTTGGCATAACTATCTACAGTTGTCTTGTTCTCTCTGTTTCTCCAAAGAAGCAAAAACTGCAATCCTTCAGTTAACAAATCTTGTGAACATATTCCAAATTGAAGTAGCTTGATGGGCAGGTGATTTCATATTAGTTTGATTCATATTAGGTGATTTCATAATACTTCAGCATCATTTGGGATTTACCCAAAGGCTAATATAAATACTTGTATTCTAAATGAAGGATGTCAGGCTTTCATTCCTGTTGTGTGGCTTAATTTTGAAACAGCAGATTTCCAAGGTGTTCAGATTGTTTCCATCTAGTGGGTGCTTTAAGGACCACACCTCAGACTGGAAGTGTACTGTGTGTGCTATGTCTGTACACTGACTGAAAGGCAGAGCTTTCAAATTTTCAGTTTCTGTATTACAGTAGTATAAACAAACATGATTCCTGCAAGAAACTATTCTGGATACAGCTTTTGCTTTGGCTTAGGCAGAGTAAAGGTGCTTGAAGTTCTTCTGGCATATGCTTCCATGCAGTAATTAACAGTATGCACATATGTACCTGCAGAACAGATTCTGAAAAGGTATGTTCGAAATCACTAACTGTAACTTGATACAGCTATGCAAAGAATGTTTCTCAAAACTTGCTGTAATCTAACATTATTCCCAACTCCAGTGTTTTAAATGTGATTTTAGCATATTTTTATTGTATTTTTAAATTAAATTTTGTGTACATCTTTGCTCTGGAAACTATAAATCACAGGATTTAAATGCAGAATTGGATTAGAAAGAATTGGCTAGATAATGATATCCAGCACTTAATGTTAAATTGGGCTATCCTTTTCACTCTTATTAGTTGATCAAATACCACTTTAAAACAAACAATTTTGTTTTAAAACAAAATTATTGCACTTGCTGCATCTTTGATGAGGCTGTAGAATGTCAGTCTTTAAATTTAAAAATGTCCTGCTTATTCCATTCCAAATATATTGTTGGCTAGTTCATATCTATTTCTTACTTTGCTAGTGCTGTGCCTCATCTTAAATATATCTTTTTCACTACACAATGTCTAACTCCACCCCATAACTTTCTCAGAGAGCACACCTTTTTTATCTGCATGTGGTTGCTATATAGCATACTCACATAATTTTCTGCAGGAAGATTTTATTTTAATTTTTCATAGCAGTGTTAACAGTTGCAGTTTTTGTACTTTGGAGTACTAACTTCTATTCAGTTAGTGCTGTATTGAATGTAAGAACCAGATAATTTTTTTGAGACATGATGTGTATTACATCATGTTTATGTGATATATAAATGTCTGTGTCACTTTGTGTATTATAGTTTACTCCCTTGAGATACCCAGTGCTCTTACTGTCTGTTTTCCTCACAGCCGGTTGCTGAACCAATTCCAATTTGCAGTTTCTGCCTTGGTACAAAAGAGCAAAATCGGGAGAAGAAACCTGAAGAGCTCATCTCTTGTGCTGACTGTGGCAACAGTGGTAGGTGACCATTGACATGGGCTGCTGGTTTTATCCCCTTCCCTTGAGACAGAAAAGCTGGTGCACTGCCTGGTGCTGCCCCATGCACAGAGGGAGTATGCATCTAGTAAGAATCTTGCCGTTTAAGACAGAGAAGTCTAGTGTAGTCACTCCTGCTGAGCCAGACATGTGAGGAATATACTTCTGTGGCATACAATACAGTTATAGTTCAGCTGAATCTTAGGCTTCCAGAGGGGAGGCAGCTAAGTTAACCTAGATCAAATAATTCATTTGGCTCCTGGAAGTTTGTTTTTTCTTTTAATGTGGCAATGTTTCACTATGTTTCTCAATTCAGTTATGAAGAATTATCTTTGGGTTCTTTTTGTATGTGGGCCTGCTATTTGCTATCTAGGGCATTGGTTTGTGTGATGAGTAGGTAAGAATAGAAGCACCTAAAAATATGAGTATCTGGACAACCAAAATTCTGCATGGGAATACATAATTGGTAAAGTAGTCTCTATGTGAGCTATCTATGGCCATTAACAGAAGTATAATGGTTTTACCAGTAACATTTTCTCTTTCTTCTCTAGGTCATCCGTCCTGTTTGAAGTTCTCTCCGGAGCTGACAGTTCGGGTGAAAGCCTTGCGATGGCAGTGTATTGAATGCAAAACATGCAGTTCCTGTAGAGATCAAGGAAAAAATGCTGTAAGTATAGTGAAGTTTGGATTGAATGAAGTGGATACCAGTTTTGTAGCTGTTGTGTTAACCTCCAAAATAAAATTATGTTAGAGGCAAATATCTGCAGCTTTTATTTTAGTCTGGTACTCTTTCTGAGACCTGTGAAATACCTTGAATTGTCCATAGTTGAAAACTATGTGCCTGTTCTCTGAAATGGTGACAGCTTAATGGAGGGCTTGATGCTGATGCACATATAAAGAGAGATTATATCTTCAACAGGATAACATGCTATTTTGTGACTCCTGTGACCGTGGCTTTCACATGGAATGCTGTGATCCTCCTCTTACCAGGATGCCAAAAGGTGAGGACTTCGTGGTGAAAAGGATAATTTAAGATGGTGTTGGAAGAGATCAGTGGGCATGCAGTGCTTCCACTTATTTGGTCCTCTTTTAGCTACATTTAGCTCATTTTTGTATGGAATTACCTTTCAGGTATTAGAAACCAAAGGGTCAGAACTTCACATCCAGTTTTTTTCGCTATCTCCTGTTTCCTTTCCGTTGCTCTCTGTGGAGGGTTTTGAAAAAAAAATCTTGAGGTTTGAAGGAATAGAAGTGATCCCTACAGGTTAAGATGATCAGCTTTCATTTGCATGAATAGCCTTGTACAAAAGAAAGAGATGGCTCGTATGTTTTTGAAGTGATATCCTTTTGGACAAGAGAATATCCTGGACAAATGAACTTGTCTTTCCAATCAGAAAGCAGATTATCTATGGAAAATTCTTCCTTGGTAGTTAGAAGAAAACTTCTAACTTTATAAGATAGTTGGAAGAAGTATAGTTGTAAGCAGGTAATTAACGATTAAATTATGGCTTTCTGATGATGTACTGCCAATTAAGGAGACTTCCTTTGTGTTTGGAACTCTTTATGGGCTGGGGTATATTAACAGGGCTTGAGTTTAGATTGTTGAAGCATATGCATAATTCTTCTTACACGTATATGTGATAATCAGAGCTTTTGGTACTGTTCCTACCCTTAATCTCAGAAGGCCTGTGGACTGTATTTCTCCCTCTTGTCCTATATAGATGTCTTTTGCATTTGGTGATGGGGACTTGTGTCTTACAGGTATGTGGATATGTCAAATATGTCGACCACGGAAGAAAGGAAGAAAACTTCTACAGAAGAAGGCAGCACAGATAAAAAGACGCTATGCTAACCCAATAGGACGTCCTAAAAACAGGTTAAAGAATCAAAACACAACGTAAGTCTCTATGAGGAAGAGTAAGATGTGACATTCTGTAGGACAGAGGGTGTTTCTAAAGTCTCTAGTCGACTTTGTGAGAAGTTTTCTTTTAAAATTAAGAGCTGTTCATTACAGATTTTCTGAAAAGGCCTGTGAAAGAGCAGAAGTAACCTTAGTGCTTCTTTTGGACTAGACTTTTTTACTCTTTGTAGTAATTTATTTTTGAGCAATTCCTTATAGTCATAGACAAATTTTGCTGTTCATCTAATCTCTTTTGCTGGATGGCTCCTTCTTCCAGCATAATTGCCTGGCTTTGCATTTCCCAAGAACCCTTTCTGTTGTTTAAAGAAATTAAATGATCACAATAAAGCATATGAGATTGTTTGACATATATTTAATCTGACACTGCTGCCAGAAAATATTTGGTCCCTTTCTGCTTCCACATGTTTCTGCATTTGTGGAGAACTCTATTGTGCTGAGACCGGTTGTGTTGCTGCAGCCTTGTCATGGTTGTTGTGGGGCAGCTAGCTAGTTGTCAGGGAATTGGATTTAGGTAGGCAGGAATCCTTTGGATAACTGTGCAGCCAAAGCAATTTCCTTGAATTTAGATTGCTGTGCAGTGCTGGTTGTGCTGCAGCCCTCTGGACTCTTCAGGATGCAGAACAGTGAAGGAGCATGTCACAAGAACATCTGTTAGGAACATCAGCTAGAAAAAAAAATTGACCCACCAGTTGATTCTAACCAATAGCACCAGAGGATGCTCTGGAAAACAACCTTACAAAATTTAATGCTTCTAAAAACACTTACTTAGAGGGAGCGTCTCTATTAAACGTGATTTTTTTTTCAGTCAGTACAATAACTTTGCATAGAAGAACTCACAGTATAATTCAGGGGAGCAAAAGGAAAACTAGCCATCTGCTTCTACTGTTTTGTCTCTCTTAACTATTATTTCATGATTGACTCAATTTTTTTTGCCTTTGTTCTATCATTTCACTTGCAAAATATATCAGAATTGTGCAAAGATGTGTAGTTTGTCTTCTTGGGAAAAAGCTGCCTATTTCTGTCCTCTGTGCCTGAAAAGACTGTAGCTAAAAGTAGTCAATCAGTCCAGGACACTCCTTCTGAGAAGTGTTAAATTCTCAGTTATCTCATAGAAACATAGGATCATTAAGTTGGAAAAGACCTCTAAGATCATAGAGTCCAGCCATTAACCCAGCATCCCTCCCTGTGTTCACCACTACCCGTATCCCCAAGCCACATCCACACACCTTTTAAATACTTCCATCTCAATAAAGTTTACAGTCTTAAAGATGGCAGCTGCTTGGAGAGCAGTGCTGTTTTCAGCTTAGGTGACCATCTGTGGTATAGGTTCTTAGCTAATAGGTGTGTCCTTCTGTGGAATTTTTACAACAATTTCCTATCAGTACAAAAACTATGGCAAATGGCAAGTGTAAATGTTTAATGATTGCATAAATTGAAGCCTTCTGTGCAATGTATTTTAAAATCTAATTTTATGTTAAATTTGGTGAAAATCTATTGTTTATACTCAAATTAGTTTGACATAATGTTCAATGTAGAAAAAAATAGTGCAATACCTTCTACTGAGGTGTTTTAAATCCTGGCTCCTCTAGGGTACACAGACTCTTGGTGACTCCTGTATTATTAAATTCTTCAGCTCACGTTCTGTGTGGTTGATAAATAGGTTAGAGAAGATGGTAGGCCACCTTACCACATCTGTTGACCATATCTTTCCCCTTCTCATCCTTTAGATCAAAAGGTCCTTTCAGCAAAGTTCGCACTGGTCCTGGTCGGGGTCGGAAGCGTAAGATGGCTCTGTCCAGCCAGTCAGCATCTTCAGAAGGAGGATACCTGGAACAGACTGATGTCTTGGACTTCTGCAGAGATGGCAGCAACACCTTGAAGTTTAACAAGAAAACCAAAGGGCTTATAGATGGCCTTACTAAATTCTTCACTCCCTCCCCTGATGGACGAAAAGCTCGAGGAGAAGTGGTAGACTATTCTCAGCAGTATAGGATCAGGAAAAAGGGTACCAGGAAATCTAGCACTTCAGAATGGCCCACAGGTAAAGATTTTTCACCCTGCCAATGTAAGTATCCTGTATACCAAGCAAATGTTCAAAGGCTAGGATGTTGAACTCACTGGAATTGTTAGAGGCTGGAAATTTTGAGCTGAAAGTTAACACTGGAATGCACTTATCTTTGGTGCATTGAGGTAGAATATGAGCTGGAAAAAGGAAGTGATCCTAGAGACCTTAGCCTCTTTATATATGATGGTAAGGTGTTTTGAGGGGTTAAAGATTACAGTGAGGTAGAATGCCCATTGGTAAGGAGACATTTGCAGACAGCCTAGGAAATAGGCTAAATAATGTCACATTTGAAAGAAATAACATAGGCAGCGGTGCAAAATAGATAACTAAAACCAGTCTGACAGACCCAGGAGTTTCCAATCTATGGATTCATGCAAATGTTCCTTAATTTTCTCAGCCATAGAGGAGCCTGTTTGTGCAGCTTGAGATCTTCTTGCTGAAAACTATCCCTTCCCTTTGGAATGCAGTTCTGCTTTCCTTGGTTTTTTTGCTTTTATAGCTTAAGATATTATCTATGTCTGGACCTTTATTTAATTTCTGTATTTGGATATTTACAGTTTTGTTGGACGGTCCTGAATTGTTCCTAAGCAGACAGTGGGAAATATTCCACAATAAAATACTATGTTTACAGCTTTAGAATAGTTACCTGCATTAACCTGGCTGGTGCTGGAAGAACAGCAGTGTGACTTAATGCTTTGGGAGTGAGGTGAAGTGTCTAGAGGGTTTTGTTGGGTTTTTTGTTTAGGCTTGTTTGTTTGTTTTTGTTGAAGGGGTATTTCTAAGGTGACAAATGTAGGTGTCCTGTTCTTGGTTTTGCCACATACAGTGTTTAAATAGTTGTGATCCTTGTTTGTGAAAAACAGGCTTAGTGGTAAGCCATTTATGCCTTCATGGTGCTGTGAATATCTAGGTGGTGACATTTGGACCTGCTTAAATGTAGGACAGTACTACTTACGTGGTCCCAAATCTGAATAGAAAATCCCATCAAAAAAACTTGGCACAGTGTGTGAATACAGCAGATGTTGTTTGTCACTGCACTAAAAGCAAATACTTATTTGTAAATGTATGTGAAGACAGTTTTCTTTCTCATTTACAGACAATCAGGATGGCTGGGATGGAAAACAAGAAACTGAGGAGCGTTTTTTTGGAAGCCAGGATGTCTTAAATGAAAAAGACATGGAGTTATTTCGAGATATTCAGGAGCAAGCACTGCAGGTAAAGTTAAATTTTCAGTGTCTGGCAGTAAGTACCAAATCTGTAAAAGAAATTTAAACAAATCTAAAGCCACCACCCCAACAACAAAATAACAACAAGAAATACAGACTTCTGATGAGTCAATCTGTCACAGAAGCTAATGTGCTTGATTTCTGCTGCTTGAGAGTAAAGGAGAACTGACCTCAAGAGAGCTGAAGGGCAATAGAAAAGTGAGCATAAGAGTGTAAGAGATTAAGGTGGCTAAAAAACCTTGGGGGCTGTGGCTTTAATCCTCCCAGAACTGTTAAATAGCTGGTTAAACATGTGGACTATAAAAACAATAAAATATAGGATGGTTTGCTAGCAGCATGGGACACATAGAGTCTCTGAATACTTGAAGCATTCTTTTTCTAGATACTTTAACTCCTTATGGAACAGGATGGAGCATTGCTGTTTGTGTCTGTACACATTGATAGATGTTTACCAACAGAAGTTGCTGTTCCTTTTCATCTAGAGCTTCACAAAATACAGATGCCTAGGATTAGATCCTGAGGTGACTTTTGCCAATACCAGTCCCACTTAGGAAGCTTAGCAAGATGTTAATTTGGAATGTTACCTTTCCAACACTAACCCATTGTCCTGGGTATAGCTGTCTCAGTCTGCTAGCATAAATTTGCATATAGGTAATTCACTGGTACTCTTCACATTAGTTGCTGACCTCCTGCATGAAGTGTTCTCATTTGTTAGTAACTTCAGGTGGTTCATATTATAATGCAAGGCTAGTGGGAATACTTGGATTTCTGTCATTCTGTGAGTGACAGTCTTATGAGATAAAATCTTCATGAGCTGAGAAAGCATTTGTTTTCTTTGGAAGAAGAGCATTTAGTATCCTTATTTTTAGTTGCTATAAAATATATGGTTACTATCAGAAGGACAGGGGAAATAAAGGTTGTAAGTAAACGGGTCGTTTAAAATACTCTATTTTCTATTTTCATCTTCTAATAAATGTGAGGTTTTTCTTTAATTCTTCAGCACTTGTGATGATAAGTGGGTTGTCACATCCTGAATGTTGATTTGGTAGCTGCTACATTCACAGTAGTCCATCTAGTCTCAGATCTGGGAAGACACTAATGTTAAATTCTTTCATATTCTAGTTTTTAGCCTCAGGAGCAATTTGTTTCTGTTCTTCGCTATTGAAATAACAATAAGAACATTACAAGAAGACTCAAAAAAAGATTGTATTAAACTTTGCTTTCTATTAATTTGTATTTAAAACTATGGCATGCAACAGTGTGAATGGTAGGGGAGATACATGGTATGGTAATGTTTATTAATTCTTTCTTTTTGTGAATCACTTGGTTGCTTGAAGTGTGACTGGTACTGGTTTTTAGTGTCAGAGAGCAACATCTGCATCTTCCTAATTACCAGTGAGTTTGAACAGGATGGACTGTCTAGATAAAAATGTTTTAATTTATTTAATCTTAAAAGTCTTTCACTTGGAAATTCATGAAAAAAACCAAGGGTTTTTTTCCCCTTGCATAGAAAGTAGGGGTGACTGGGCCTCCTGATCCACAAGTCCGCTGCCCTTCTGTTATAGAATTTGGCAAATACGAAATCCAGACCTGGTACTCCTCTCCATATCCACAGGAATACTCAAGGTAAGACTCTTCTTTGTTCTTCTTCAGTGTTTATGGGAAAGCTGTACTTAGCAGGCATAGAAATCTGGTGGTTCCTACATTTTGGTGTCTGAAATATTTTTCTGCTGTGCTGCACATATAGTTGCTTTGCTGTTCTCTTGCTTAAGTACTTTGCAAATTGTCTAAACTTCAATCTCTTTGAACTTTATTCAGAGAGAGGAATGACTTGTAAAGGCTATAACTAGAGGAAGAAAATTAAGTGTAACTCTTTATTCTGTCATTTAATAAGAACATGTAGTCTGTCATGAGGAATTATTCTAGCTGTACAGACATTCCTGCTGAAGCTACAGTATATAAATGGAGTTAAATCACAAGAATTTTGGGATACTTGCATTCCAGTTGTTCGTGTCAGTGTAGTATGTAAAACAGTTTTAAAGCAAGTGGGCAGGTGGTGATGTAACCCATCACTCAAGGGTATGTATATACAGCTGGGATGTTGTCTGTGACAATGAGGAGAAGAAGGGAATAGAAGCTATTTATCTCATCCATCCTAGCATCATTAGTGCAAAACTGGGAGGGGTTACTGGTTTTTTTCCTAGGATTTTTTATTCAGAATATATTTCTTCTGGCATAACTTAATAATGTAAATGTAATTATGCAGGGCATTAAGGGCATTTTTTAAATATGCATTTGTTACAGCATAAGTGTCATGACTTTAACTATGGTAATGTGGTTTTGCCCTCATTAGCACACACACAAGGTGGGTGTATATTGGGTTTGTTTTCATCCAGCTCTCTGATGGCAAGAGTGAGGAAGTTCATACAAAAGTCTCTGTCTTCAGTCTCTGTTCTTTCTTTATCTTTGCTTACAGGCTACCGAAGTTGTACCTTTGTGAATTCTGCCTAAAATACATGAAAAGCAGAACTATTCTCCAGCAGCATATGAAAAAATGTGGGTGGTTTCATCCTCCAGCCAATGAAATTTATAGAAAAAATAATATATCAGTCTTTGAGGTAAGTTAGAAAATGAAGCTGCTCACTCTTATCTATAAAATAGGGTCCTCAACACTAATCATGTGATGAATTTTTCATAGTCCTAAACATCTTCATTCTTGAAACATTGAGTTTCCAGGAGTGAAGAACAGCAAGCAAGCAGCCAGTAGGAACTGAGCTTGTGTATAGATTATTCATCTATAAAACACAGAAGACTCAATTTGTAAAAATCTGGGGGTTTTATTTTACAGAAATTAATTTTAAGTTGTCTCTTAAGCTATTGACTGTAACAGTGACTTGGTCACAGCCTCTGTTCTGTGGAAGTTTTTAAGTCCTTTGAGATGCTGCCTGTGACAGAGAAGTCTTCTCTCATGTTAAGGCATTTCAAATGTACAGGGGTACTCAAGTGAAGCCTGTCCTTGCATAACAGCAAATGGAGTGACAGAATTTTCCCCATGTCTCTAAGGTCGATGGCAATGTCAGCACTATCTACTGCCAGAATTTGTGCTTGTTAGCTAAACTCTTCTTGGATCACAAGACTCTCTATTATGATGTGGAGCCATTTCTTTTCTATGTGCTGACACAGAATGATGTTAAGGGCTGTCACCTTGTTGGCTACTTTTCCAAGGTAAGTATTCAGGTACGAATTGTTTGGTATGATGAGCAGTGCTGCTTTGGATTCTTTAAATTGTTGTAATTTAGGCTCTTGCATTTTATATAATAAATTATGTGATGCAGGTATAGACATCTGTTGTAACCAGGTTTTATTTATATTGCATTCAGAGACCACCAGTTAGTAAACCCAAGTTTCCTGTAATATTGAATAGTATATACTTGCTAAGGAACTTGTACTGCAGCTTAGTGGTTAAAAAAAAACTTTTCAAATTACTTCCTGCCCTTGATGGAGATTGAGTACTACTGTTTGTGAGATAGAACTGCTTGGTAATTCTTTATCTCACCTTTTATTCTGTATATGCATTGTTTTCCAAACAAGTTTGGCAACTTTGCAAGGATTTGAAGCCTTTTATTTTTTTTTGAGGGAACAGAGCCAAGATTTCAGATAGAACTTTTCTTAAGGTTTTTATCCTTCATTATTTCAATTGTTTTTAAATAGTTTTATTTGAAGCTTTTTCTTTAGTAGTCAGAACAACAGATATGAGACTGGATTTTGGTATGTTATGCTTGTAACATTTAAAGAATCACTGGAATATTGCAGTCTTTTGCAATGAGCTTAGCTGCCTTCAGATTTATTCTTAGAATTTACCTTCTCTGCAACCCATGTTCTTTACTGTATACTATCTGAGAAAAGGTTATGTCAAGTTTTCATTCTTTCTGCTTTTCTTACCTGAAATGATGGTAGAGCTTTAATATTGTCTCTTCAAAGTCTTTCCTTGGCTTTATCGTTCCTAAGAAACTTTGACTGTGGCTTCCTATCTCACTTTTTGATATAGAACTACTTAGGCACTCTTACAGAGGAACTTACACTATTTCTTACTGATCTGTTTTTTCAATATGATGCTTTTTTTCCCAACAGGAAAAACACTGCCAACAGAAGTACAATGTTTCCTGTATAATGATTCTTCCACAATACCAGCGTAAGGGCTATGGCAGGTTCCTAATTGACTTCAGTAAGGAACTTTTCCTTTACTTTTTTCAGTCTTATTCATATTTTAAAGGACTTAACAGTAGAAGCAGATACTTTTCAAAATGAAATGCATCTCAGGACAAAGGCTTCTAAAGCTCACAAATTCATCTGAACTTCACCATTTACTTTTTTTGTTGGAACTTCAGCTCTAAAGACAAATTGATCATTTTCCCCTTAATTCCAATATTTTCTGTGTAAGCAGCTTAAGGTAGAAACTAAAGGCATGTGGCAGTATAGTGATTTTTATAGGAGAAGCTTGTCTTGTGCATGTAGTTCCTTATACAGAAAGCCAGCTGTAAGACTGCATGGTCTGTGGAAATCTTCAGCAGCTTGATTAGGTGAATGAGTGTCTTAAGCAAAACTGTCCTACATTTTAATTTAATTTTGAGAGCAATAAAACCAGACATACTTAAGCTCTGAATACTCAGATAATTCTGAGATTCCTATGTGTATCTCTGTAATGTTATGGGAAACTTTCCTTGTAACTATACATTGTTTATTATGCCTAGGGCAATTTAATACAGCCCTCCCTGTGGACATAAAAATTTTGGAGTTAATGTTCAGAGGAAAACTCTACTGGTAGAATTATATCAGAATTATATCTTTTGTAGATAAGTTTTTGTTCTCCTGAAAATACTGGTGAAGCAAAAGAACTCAAGGATGTATCTTGAGAAATCAACAAATGCAGGTTATGGTAAAACAGCAATGAGAAAGCACATTTGTCATCTTCTTTCATCCAACCCCCTTTGTCTCACTGGGTAGAATATAACCTCTCAGTCTTTATTGAACCTGTGCAATGTATCACAGTCTTAAATTAATGAAATCTCTGCATTTAGAGCTTGGTACTCTCCAGTATGGTCCTGAAGTTTGACAGTAGAGAATTTTCAAGAAAATTATTAGATATATTAGTTTTAAGAGTGCGTTTTTCCTCTGTCATTTCCAAAATTGCTGTTGCAATTGTTCTTCAGGCTTGGTGTAATTTCTAGGTAGGCACCTGCTGCCATCTCGTGGCATTACCTATAGTCAGTGTCTGATGGCAGCAGAGTTCACAAATATCTTTTTCGATCACTGAATAACAGGAGTTTAAACAAGCAAATAAAAAATTGGCCCAACAACTCGAAGTATCCTTCAGAGTTGTCGTCTACATCTTGTAGGCAGCACTAAGCTACTGTATGAGGCCTCTGTAGAAGTTGGGCTGGAAACAGAAGCTAATATTTTGAAACTTTTTTCTTGTGTGTCTTTTAGGCTATTTGCTTTCAAAGCGTGAGGGTCAAGCAGGATCACCAGAGAAGCCCCTGTCTGACCTGGGGCGCCTGTCATATATGGCTTATTGGAAAAGTGTAATATTGGAGTGCCTTTATCATCAACGTGACAAGCAATTAAGCATCAAGAAATTGAGTAAGCTGACTGGAATCTGCCCTCAAGATATCACTTCCACTCTGCATCACCTACGAATGCTTGACTTCCGTAGTGATCAGTGAGTACAGGAGTCCCGTTGTAATCCCAAATATCTTCAGATGTATTTCATTGAAATTTCATGGTGTTTGAAGACAAGTCACATCTAATAAACTTGATTTTAATAAAGACTTCAGTGTCCAAATACTGAGACTATGGTACTCGTGCAATGCAAGAATTATTCAGTTCCAAAGCTGGTTCAGATGTCCAGCTGTGTAGCACTGCAGATGGGGAATTTCGAGTAATTTACTGCTGTGAGAGAGAGCAAGTTGGTTTCTCAGTCATGTTTTCTTGGTATCCCTCAGCCAACTCAGTCTAATACACTCGCAAATAGAGCAAAGAACAGCAACTTCCCTTCTCTAGAGGCAGATCTGCTCCTTATTTTTAGTCAATGAGCAGACAGTTGGTTCCCTCCTTTTCCCTGTGTCTCAAAAATGCCATAAACTGTGTGGATTGACATGGAATGCTTGAAGAGTGGGACAGATCACTGGGAGAGATTGTGTGTTGGTACAGAATAGAGGTAGCCTGCTTGCTGAGCTGACAAGTCAGATGAAATACTGGGAATTAGTCTTGTTTCAGACCACAGCAGTTTAGTGAATGGGGTTGTATTCTATCATGTTTGTGTTAAAGTTGAAACTTATTTGGAAAACTTGAGAATAGTTTTTTATTCTCATCTCACAGAGTATCTTTAACTCACGATATTTCTCTCAGACCCTTAAGCAAAATGCACTATGGTAGTGGGACTGCAACTTTTCTTGAGCAGTCCTTTTATTTCTCTTCAGTAGCTTTCACCTTATATTGCCCATTCCCCAAACAGTATACCCCTTGTCCATAATAAAAAGGATACTCTGCAGCTGAATGTTACCCATGGAAGGATAATGGCTTCACCATTGACAAGAAGTGGAAAGAATTTTAACATTCCCTCAGTTGTGAGATACTTTCTCTGGTAGTCAGATGGTACTGCAAATTGTTCTATTTTAATGAGTTTCTGTTCTCTCTGAAGTTACTTGTGGCAGCAATGATTGAGAGCAATATGTTTTCTGTAATATATCTCTTTCACATGGCAACGTGTACAGTATGTCACCTGTTATTGATCAGAGTATTATTGCTGTTCAGATTTGTGATCATTCGTCGTGAGAAGCTTATCCAGGAACACATGGCAAAGCTAAGAACTAATGTCCGACCTATTGATGTGGATGCAGAGTGTCTGCGTTGGACACCTGTTATAGTTTCCAACTCAGTTGTCTCTGAAGATGAAGAAGAGGAAACAGAGGATGGGGAAAATGAAGAGCAACAAAAGCAGAAAGAAAAGGATCCAGAGACCAGTGTAAGAGTGAATCTCTTATTTCTGTGTGGCATGTGGTTTATACTTAATGCTTTTGGAGGCAACTCTAACAAAATTTCAAATGTGAAGCTTGTGCATTTGTCATAATCATAAAAAGCAATGCAGTCATGGTTAGTTTATGTATCTTTATGGTTTCAGATTAGAAAATAAAACTCAAGAAAACATCAAGGCATAGTCTAGAGAGCAATCCTTGAAGGGGTTGCACTCTTGCATCAGGTGGTGAGCACTGAGTAGAATACTAAGAGGCAAATTATCTGCTGTTACTGTATTTACATTAAACTAATGGTGCATTTTAATGGTAAAATAGCTTTAAGTTTTTCTCACTTTTTTCTTGAAAATTGCACAAATACTGTGTTTGAATGTAGCAAGGTGAAGTCAGCATTCTGGCACAGCACTGAATGGTTGACTGAAGTGACTTGGTAGGAAGCTAAGTGAGGTGTATTATCACCTATGAGGAAAGGAGTAGCAAGCAGCAGTAAATGAATTTCTTAAAGGTCAAATCTTTTTTTAATCCTGAATTTCTAAAAGTCACTTTTGTTAAACTTTTCTGACGTTTTTCTCAAACGCTTTTGTGGAATCAAATTCAGGATAGACATCTATGCTGAAATCAGAAGTGTGAAATCTATTTGTTTTTATTTAAATCAGATGGTGAAATCTGTGTCATGGGAGAAGAAAGAGCAAGAGCCTTACTCACCAACAGAGAGTGAAAAAAAGCCAGACATTGTTGCTCCAGCCAATTCTGCACGACCAAACAAGCACATTTTTTCCCTGGACAGTCTTCCTGCAAACAGTCAGCCGTCACGAAGAGGTCGATGGAACCGCAAGAGCAAAAAACTTCATGAGCCTTTTTGTGAAAAGGAGCCAGCATTGCCCATGGAGGAAAAAACAGCAGTTCCCAGTGGACGATGCAGTGAATGTGAGGAAAAGTCAGCAGCCTCACGAGGCCGGTGCAGTGACTGTGAGGAGAAGTCAGTGGCCTTGCAAGGAAGATGTGGTGAATGTGAGGAGAAATCTCCAGCCTCAAGAGGCCGGTATGCTGAAGATGACGAAAAATCTGTGGCTTCCCAGGGACAGTATGGCAAAGGTGAAAAATCTGCAGTTCCCCGTCGGCAGCACAGTGAGGCTATGGAAAGGTGGAGGGGGCAGTTGAAAAAGAACACAGAGCCACTGAAATGTAGATTCCCAGAGGACTGTGACAGATTACCCCGGCGCTACAGCGATAGTGACAGGGCACTTCTGAGGTGTTTTAGTGAGAGCAGTGAAGAGGAAGATGATGAGCCTGTGAGTCCTCGATCAAGCTCTCCACCTGTTCTCACCAAGCCAACATTGAAACGAAAGGTGTGTGCCTTATTTCTTGTTCTTTTTGACTGTTATCCAGTCAGTTTTGTCAGTGTGTTACGGCTTTCTGAAGGATGGTGCAGTTCACAAGGAGGATGAAGAGGAGGCAGGGAGCACGTGTTCTGTGTTCCAGAGCTCTCTGCAGGGTACTTCCTGCTGACTTTTTCTAGTGGTGGTTTTTGGTGAATCAGAGGTAGGAGTTTGAGGGTTTTTTGAGTTTAGCCTCAATCTTGTACTTTTGATTTTTTTTCTAACTTAGCTATTGAAGTTTTTCTCAGTTATGCAAAATAGAAACTGATACAGTTCTACTTATGAAAGAAGCTTGCAAAACACAAATGCTGTCTAAACCATTGAAATCAGAGTGTAAAGTCTTTGAAATTATTTACCATGGAGATGTGAATGCTATCAGTGTGTCTAAGCAAATGCTTTCTTCACTAAAAAGTTCTCTACTGTATCATTTTTGCACCTTATTCTAAGCTAGTCACATCTAAGTGTTTTAGTGTGTTTAAAGTTCCAGCTGTTATGGATGGGCTGTTAGCTTCAGTTGTTTAAATTCTAACTAGTGGCAGGTGCTAGACAGTATTTCTAGTGAATTCTGGATTCTAGAAGGGGGCTCTCTGCCCTTCATGTTTTGTATTTATCATGTGCAGTAGAGATGAAACACTAGATAAAATATCTTCTCTTTTCCCACCTTCCACTTCCAGAAACCAATTCTTCATCGGAAGAGGCGGGTCCGCAAGCGTAAGCACCACAACAGCAGTGTTGTCACTGAAACAATCTCAGAAACCACAGAAGTGCTGGATGAGCCATTTGAGGACTCAGACTCTGAACGACCAATGCCTCAATTAGAGCCTACATTTGAGATTGAGGAGGAGGAAGAGGAGGAGGAGGAGGATGAAGAGGAGGAGAGTGAACTTTCATCCAGTGGATACTTTCAGCACTTAGCCCAACCAGACACACTCAGGCATAGACCCTCTTCTAAGAGGAAGTCCAGAGATGAAGAGGAGTCTGATGACAATAATGGTATGTATGGTGGTACACTAGTGAAAGTTTGATAGATTGTGTTGGATGATAACAGCTCATGACAAAACCAGCCGCTTTCTTTGGCTTGTAACTTCCAGCTGAAATGTAGGTTAGGCATAAATTACCAGTCAAACTAGCCTCAGACATTCCCTAGTTTTATGAAAACGTGGTGCATACTTTTAACTTTCTTATTGGCAATGACCTGATCCCAGTAAAATAATAGCAAGTTCTCAGTAAGCGATCACATTCCTTTCTGGATAAGCTCTGAACCTATTTGAGTGTTTGGAAAGTCACTGAAGTGCAAATCTTGCTTCATCAAATAAAAGATGAAAGAGAAATTCAGCTTCCTGTTAATGATTTCTTCAATTAAAAAAAATACTAGCCAACTCCAGGCATCTGTGTATTTCTAATGGCATTAAAAAGCATAAGGCTATGAAAAACGTGAAATTACTTCCTTTCTTAAGCAGATACACAGATCTAAATGGAAACGTGCTTTTATTGCAACTTCATATGTTCCTGTATGCTGCAATACGTTCATTTGTGAACATATTTTATAAATAAAATATGTCTTTTCAGGACTTTATTACATAGCTTAGAGCTTAATTTGAATTGTGTATTAAAAGCTCAAAGCTTTGAACATGGAAAATCTTCAAAACATTGATGTTCTTAGAAAATGTAATGTGCTACATGCTGCTAATGAGCAGACCTTGATTCTTCTAACTAAAAATTTCTAAGCTAATAAATAAATTCTAATGAATGTCTGAGCTGATGTTGAAGTTGATAAACACGTTGGGCATGCTTGGGAAGGCTTCCATGAATGCTTAGGTCAAACAAAAATGTTTGAACAGTGTCTTTCAATTTGTATTTTCAGGTAACCCACCCTTGAAACCATTATCTATGCTGAGGAATAGTGAAGCAAAAGATTCTTCACTTGAGCCAGATACTTCCACTCCTATGAAAAAGAAGAAGGGATGGCCAAAAGGGAAAAGCCGAAAACCAGTCCACTGGAAGAAAAGACCTGGTCGAAAACCAGGTTTCAAGCTGAACCGGGAAGAGGTGCCACCATCAGTTCAGGATGAAACAGTTGATGAAGTGGTAGCTAATTCAAAACCAGGGCGTAAGGCCAAAATTTCAGATAAAGAAGAATGTGTTGAGCAGAAGGACCTGCCTCTCGCTGAGGAAAGGAAAGAGGAAGATGTGAATATGGAAGCAGAAGAGGTAGGAGAGGGAGAAGAGGAAGATATGGCCAGCAGTGAAGTAAGAGCAGTTTCTCCTGTGGACAGCAACAGCAGTCCAGTGCCGGAAGTAAAAGAACCTGAGATAGAAGAGGAAGTAGAGGAGAAGCCACGGATTTTAGAAGAGCAGAGGCAATCAGAAGAAGAGCAGCAAGAATTAGATGAACCTGAACATGACCATGAGGAAGAAGAGGAAGTTGCAGTAGTGACAAATCAG
Organism: Urocynchramus pylzowi; assembly: GCA_013397555.1. Lineage (NCBI taxonomy): Eukaryota > Metazoa > Chordata > Aves > Passeriformes > Fringillidae > Urocynchramus > Urocynchramus pylzowi. The sequence goes on from VZRH01002093.1 coordinate 527,770, forward strand.
AACGAAGATCATGATGCTGATGATGAAGATGATGGTCATCTAGAGTCTTTGAAGAAAAAAGAATTGGAGGAACAGCCTGTTAAAGAAGGGGTGAAGGAGGAGCCTCAGGTGCAAGAATGTTTTTTAGAAACAAGCATACCAAGCAGTAGAGAAGATGCAAAAGAAAAAGATGAAGCAGAGGCAGATTCTGAGGAAGAGCAAGCTTCCAATGAGACGTCAGCGGGCTCAGAGCACGTCCCTGGGTCTGAAGATGATCACGAAGAAGAGCAAAGTAATAAAGAGGGGTTAATTGAATTAAAGGAAGAGGATGAGATTCCTCATAGTGAACTAGATCTTGAAACTGTTCAAGCAGTCCAGTCCTTGACACAGGAGGAAAGCAATGAGCATGATGTAGCTTACCAGGACTGTGAAGAAACTCTTGCAGCTTGTCAGACTTTGCAGAGTTATACCCAGACTGAGGAGGATCCTCAGATATCAATGGTTGAAGATTGCCAGGCCTCAGAACACAACAGTCCAATATCCTCTGTTCAGTCCCACCCCAGCCAGTCTGTACGTTCTGTCAGCAGCCCAAATGTGCCTGCTCTGGAGAGCAGTTACACACAGATAAGTCCTGAGCAAGGATCCCTGTCCGCACCCTCTATGCAGAACATGGAGACCAGCCCCATGATGGATGTGCCTTCAGTATCGGACCACTCTCAGCAGGTGGTGGATAGTGGCTTCAGTGACCTTGGCAGCATTGAGAGCACTACAGAGAATTATGAAAATCCCAGCAGCTATGACTCCACTATGGGAGGCAGCATTTGTGGAAATAACTCTTCCCAGAGCAGCTGTTCCTATGGAGGACTGTCTTCTTCTAGCAGCCTCACTCAGAACAGTTGTGTTGTCACTCAGCAAATGGCAAACATTGGCAGCAGTTGCAGCATGATGCAGCAAAACAGTGTCCAGCCTGCAGCAAACTGTAATATCAAGTCACCTCAGAGCTGTGTAGTGGAAAGGCCCCCAAGTAACCAGCAACCAACAACACAGCCACAACAGCAGCAGCCTCAGTCCCAGCAGCCACAGCCCCCACCTCCACCCCAGCAGCAACCTCCATTATCTCAGTGTAGCATGAACAACAGCTTCACCCCAGCACCTATGATCATGGAAATACCTGAATCAGGCAGCACTGGTAACATAAGTATCTATGAGAGGATTCCAGGGGATTTTGGTGCTGGCAGCTATTCCCAACCATCAGCCACATTCAGTTTAGCCAAGTTGCAGCAGCTGACAAACACCATTATGGACCCTCATGCCATGCCTTATAGCCATTCTCCTGCTGTGACTTCCTATGCAACCAGCGTTTCTCTTTCCAACACAGGGCTGGCTCAGCTGGCTCCTTCTCACCCCCTGGCTGGCACCCCACAAGCACAAGCCACTATGACACCCCCACCAAACCTGGCATCCACCACCATGAACCTCACGTCACCTCTGCTCCAGTGTAATATGTCTGCTACCAACATTGGTATTCCCCATACCCAGAGGCTGCAGGGGCAGATGCCAGTCAAGGGGCACATTTCCATCCGCTCCAAATCTGCCCCCCTGCCCTCGGCAAGCGCACACCAGCAGCAGCTGTACGGCCGCAGCCCCCCTGCCGTGGCCATGCAGGCTGGGCCTCGGACCTTGGCCGTGCAGCGGGGCATGAACATGGGAGTCAACCTGATGCCAACCACCCCCTACAACGTGAACTCCATGAATATGAACCTGAACGCCATGAACAGCTACAGAATGACACAGCCCATGATGAACAGCAGTTACCACAGTAATCCTGCCTACATGAATCAGACAGCACAGTATCCTATGCAGATGCAGATGGGAATGATGGGGAGCCAGGCCTATACCCAGCAGCCTATGCAGCCAAATCCTCATGGAAACATGATGTACACTGGCCCCTCCCATCACAGCTACATGAATGCTGCTGGGGTGCCCAAGCAGTCTCTTAATGGACCATACATGAGAAGATGAGCAAGATCAACTTGCATCCTAAAAACTGAAATAAATATAAATAAAGGAACCTTTTATACTGACGAACCAGAGAAAATGGACCTTTTTCCAGTTAAAATATTGCTGTAGATTTAGAGGGATTTTCTTTGGTTTTATTTTATTTTTTAGGAAGCCTGGTCTTTATTTTTTTTTGCTTTTTGTTTGTTTGTTTGTTTGTTTTTCTTTTCTTCACAATCGTCAAACATTTTACAGCTAAAATCACTTACAGATGTCTTTTAGAGGGGAAACATGCACAAAATCTTCTCATAATTTAAAAAGAGCCTTACTTTGCTGACAAAGTGGACAGACTATGTGTAACGTGAAATCATCTTCCTAAGTTTTTTTTTCAATATATGTCCTTTTCCCTCCCCTGTGCCCCTCTGTATGCAGTTTCTAGTGCTGCAGCCATGTAAAATGTTTGACATCTCAAAGAATAACAACCCTTCCCTCTAAACCCCACCTAACATTTCCTACTTCTAGCAGGAGGCACTTATTGGGAGATTTGGAAGGGGACACAGAGGATAAAGGAAAATCTTTATTTCTGCAAGTCAGGAAAAAGCTTTAATTTTCCTTGACTCCCTCACCCTCAGTAAAATTTGGAGTTAAGTGTAAACAATAAACCATTCACATTGGTGTTTTTGTAGATGAGTTAATTGAAATTGTATGTTTTATGCTGAAAATATGATGTAACTTTAAAATGATCCCATTCACCACCCAGACATGCACGTGAACACACATGTGCATGCATGCACACATGTTCTGTCACTGAACTGCTGGAAGCATCTCAAGAGAGAACTTGTTCTGTATCCCTTCAGCAGTCGTGAAGAGGACAGGGTGGGTAATGGTCTGTTAGGACAAGAAAATGGTTACAGGCTCTTCTGGTGAGCTGCGAGTCAGCCACAGCTCTGAGATCCCAGACTGCTTTAGTAGATACTTGGACATGCTGAGGGTTTTGGTTCTGAGCCTTTGAGTCAGACTGAGCTCAGAAGCAGCTGTTTCCAGTTAATTTCTTGGCTTGAGAAATGCTGGAAGAAAAAGTGTGCATTTGGTGACTGGGATGGGAACCCTGTGGTGTCCTTGTCACTCTTCCATTCCTGTCTGGGGTAGGAAGTTGCTGAATGTGCCGCTTTCTGGGGGTCAGTGATGATTTTCCTGATTCTCTTACTGTGTTTGGTATCTATTTTGTAGAAATAGCCACACATTTGATCTAGTGTGGGAAAAGAAGGGAATCGGCCTCTTTTTCAGCAGTGAAACCGTCCCAACACCATAGCAGGATCTAGGCGGCAGGATTTTGCTGTTTATTACTGCAAAATCCAATTTACATTAATTTTGGCTACACTGCTGGCATGTCACCCAATACAAAAAGGGACAACCCTTTAATGTAAAGTTCTTTTTTTTTTATTGTATGTGAAGTAGAAATGCAGACACATTAATAAGACTAATTCCTTTTGTTTTTAAACCAAAAGAATCTAAAAGTTGGGGTTTCTTCAGATGCACTAAAATGGACTTTCCTCCAGTAACTGCTAACCATAAAAGGCAGAATTCAAAGGACTTCCACTTTTTATTTCTGTTTAGTTTTGAGCATGTACAAGGCTGTGTAGGACCCCATTTCTCTGTATATACTATTCCAGTTCCAAATAACCCGTGTAGAAAGCGCACTGTGCTGCCCTCTCTTCTTAGATCTTCAGCTGTGTCACTGCTTCCTGGGGGTGGGGGTGGGTCTGAGACAGGAGGAGAAGCTGTTGAAACGAGGGCCATGAATTTAGTTTGTTTGCCTTTATGTTTGGTTTGGTTTTGTATGGGTTTTTTTATCAATTGGGCAGCTCCCTTTTCCACAAACCTTTGTGACTGTAGAACTATTGTAGAAAAAAAAGTTCTTTTCTATATATAAAAAGAAATTATCCAACGCAGTAATATTGGTACCTACCATTTTTTCACTTCTGTTTAAAAAAAAAAATGTATTTTTAGCAAGATAACTTGGGTAATCTTCTAAAAGAAATTAAAAAAAAACTCACTGTTAGTGACTTCGATGCCTTTTAAAAATAAGAGCTTTTTCATTTCATTCCATCTTTAAAATTTTTTATCTTTGTTGTAGAATATTAAAAACTATTTTAAGAAAGATAAAATTCTCTTTAAAGAGATCTCTAGAGTGTGTGAATAGGAGCTCCAGATGCCTCTAAAAGCCGCATGTACAAATGAAGCTGAGTCTATTCCTGTCTGTTTATATTTGCTTTTCCTGTTTTGTAACCTCTTTGTACTTTGTTCATGGTGACTTGTAAGCTAAGGGGAAGGGGGTGCCTAGATGCCTTTGTAATTCTCCATGTCATACGCTCCTGGCTGGATGGTCTCCCTTCCTCTCCTTGTATGTAATATCACTTTTTTTTCCCCTTTCTAGCAAGTACTTTCAAAAGAACTCTGTACATTTTAACATAAAAAAAATAAATTATGTTGAGCCATTTTGGATGTCAGTTGTGCGTGTAAATTTTTTTTTCTTCCATTTGAGTGGTGAATGCTGTCCCTGATACTTGGTCTGGGGAGTATGATTCCCTGTGGGCCTTTTCATCTGAAAGAGAATTCACTTACGAGGTCTCTTGATCATGTTAATTTTTATCTTGAATTTTCAATTAGAGAAAAAGAAGAACAAACTTGAAGCTTTTCCAGAAATCACCACCTTCAAATTCCTCTCTGCCGAGGCTGACCAAAACCAAGTGTGGTCCTGGTTTTTATCAGCTCCAGTCTGTAATTTTGATTTGCATCCTGGCAGTGTGTGTTTGAAGTTTCCTCCGTCCCCTTCAGCTGCTCTTTCATCTGTAATGAGACCCTCTCATAGGAGGAGAGCAAGACATTTTACCCAGCAGCGCTTGCCCTGCAGCTTTAAGGCACAGTTGGATCATCGGGCTGCCATCCCACTATGTTGCTGCACATTCTCCACAAGCTCAGAGCTCTGGCAACGCTAGAGGGAAGCACAGTTCCAGCCTGAGTGTGATCCATGCTTGAGTTCCCCCCTGACAAGCGTGATAAGCTCGGCTAAGAGCCACTGCCTCGGCCTCCTGCGGTCCCAGGGCTGGCCCGAGCCATGTGAAGACTCAGTGGCCACAAGAACCTTCCAAAGGCTTTGCCACAGATGTGCTGTCACAAGGTTGCCTTCATCATTTCATTCAGTAGCAGATGTGACCCACTGTAAATGTGGACATCAGCTTTCTTGATTATTGTACATGTCAGGTTAAACACCATATGATCATGCTTTCTTGAAATAAAGTGAGTAGTGAGACTAGTGTGAGAAAAATTACATCTTTCAGTGCAATATTGTGCTCATTATTATTTTAATGAGATTTTCATCTCTATTTGGGTAACAGCTATTTATTACACAATAATACTCATTTTTATAAAATACTCAGTTAAACAAACCTGTGGTCTCACTTTTAATAAGCTCTGCTAAGAGCCACTGCCTGGGCCTCCTGTGGCCCAAGGGCTGGCCCGAGCCACGTGAAGACTCAGTGGCCACAAGAACCTTCCAAAGGCTTTGCCACAGAAGTGCTGTCACAAGGTTGCCTTCAAGAAGGCAAACTGTTCTTAAAAAACATTATTTGATCAAGTAGGCTGAATTGTTAAATGATTGTCAATTAAAAAGTAACAACAGAAAACCCAGCCTCAGTTTGTGTGGGCTACCTTGATGACATCCACACTTGGGAGCCGTGAACAAGGTGACCTCTTTTTTAGAATCTTCACCAACAAACTGTCAAATCCTAGCATTAGAGAATGGTTTGGTTTGGTTTGGTTTGGTTTGGTGAATGGCCAAGCCAAAACAGGTTTGAAATCTGGCTGTTTTGAAGAGCAACAACCTTTGGTGCCTCAGAGCACGGTGTGAACAGCTGCTCCTGCAGGTTCTGCAGTGCCACAGCCAGGTTTCATGCTGTGGCCGTGGGGAGAGTTGCTCTGCTCAACACTGTCAGGTTTGCTCTGGTTGATAGGTGAACCAAAATGTCTGCTTCCAGCTCTCAATATGTAGGGAAGAGTTTGAATGCAACCTACAGCAACAAACTGCTGCCTGGGAGACTAGAGTTGGGGTTCTTGAAAGAAACTGAAAGGAGAATGATCTTAAAGGGTTACGGCAGTTCCGAAAGCTCATCAGTGAGGTAATTCAGAAAAAGCTAAAAAGAACTGAACCATCTTAATTAGCTGAGGGAAAGAGCTCCTTGCTGAGATCTGATCTCTGCAAGATCTCAGCAAGTAAAAAGGAATGCAGATTGACAGAGGCAGACCAGGTTTACAGCAGCTGAGGTGAGGCCTGCAGCATCTTTTATCATCACAGCTTGTCAGCCAGAATAATTTACCTAAAAATAGATGCCTGAAGTTGAGCTTTGAATGTAAAATTCTTTTGCCCTGAATACAGAGAATCTCAGCAACTTCACCAAACATTGATTTTTTTTTACCTAGAGCAAGGCAGGTCCAGCTACATGCTTAATCTCTTGAAACAGGTGCAGTACCTTGCAGAGAGAGTCAGGAATTTGTTTCCATGTTTCCTTCCTTATGGGAGGTTCTATTCTGTTGGACAGCTCTGCATGTGAAACTGGCACATAATGACCTTGTTCATTTTGTGTCATAATTTTCCTAAGGGTTCCTCTGTCAGTATTTGTTTGCTCTCCCTTGCCAAATACTTTGCCCTGTGAACACTAGATAGTGACTGTTGTCACTATGTCAGTATGTTTGTCATTTGTGTCACATAGTAGAATCCCAGTGTGTAATTGAGGTAACAGTGTTATCATAGTAGAAAAAATCTGTTTTCAAGGGAAAAGTGATAAATATGGTGCTGTGTGACAAATATTTAAATAAAATTATTGAAAATTCTCTACTAACATGTTGGCTAATATATGCACATGGTACCTTTCAGCTAAAGGAGAAAATCTGTTTACTGAAACTGCCATCCTCTGTTTCCCTACTTTACACAATAGGAACAAGCAGCAACAAGAGATCATCTGCAATTCCAGATACTTCCCAAACAACTTTTCCAAAGAAGATAAAAATCACTGTTGGACAAAAAAAATATGTGGTAAGTTAAGTGAAATATCTAAGTCCATTTCCTACTTCTCCTGTCCTGCATCCTGCATGAATGTTGAAGACAATGAGCTTTTTTTTTTATGTGCAGCAGATCTCTAGGATCCCTTTTTTACCAACCAAACAGCACATAGAACCTTGGTATCAGTCATAAGCCAAATGCTTCCTAACTGAGAATGTCCTAAATATATGCCCCTGCTCAGGACAATCTTACGTGTATGGCCAGAGGTACCTACTTCCAGTTAATTTGACTTTTAAATCATGCTGTCAAAATTCAAGACAGATGTTTGGAAAACAGCTACCACTGATGCCAGAGACCGTTCAGTTGGCATGCTGCTTCCCCACATCAGAGAGCTGAGCATCAATTCAAATCCTAGCAGCGAGACAGGTACCAAGACAACAGCTCTGAACCCATAATTTGGTAGGGATGAAATCCTCTCTGGTATCTTGGGGGAAAGGTACCAAGACAACAGCTCTGAACCCATAATTTGGTAGGGATGAAATCCTCTCTGGTATCTTGGGGGAAAGGTACCAAGACAACAGCTCTGAACCCATAATTTGGTAGGGATGAAATCCTCTCTGGTATCTTGGGGGAACGGTAAAAGGGTGTCCCATCGGAAGAACTAAATTGTTGCTGGTCACCAGATTTCCTGGATCGGGGCTTCAGTCAGTCCCGCTGGGAGGAGCTATTCTCCAGGGCAGCAGGTTCGAGTTGCTGTGCCTTCCCTTCCGACAAAAATCTTCTGCAGTCTGAAGTAGGCAAGACTGCAGTTACTTTTGGAGTGTCCTTGTCCTCCTTTGCATTGTGTTAGTGAGCATGCTCTTGAGACCAAAGCAAATCACAGAAGATGGTCTGCAGAAAGTCATCTTCAGAACTGCCTGAGTATATACAGCAAGGGGTCAGCAGGTGATGGCTGAAAGGCTGGGGACAAAGGAAAGTACTGAAAAAGCAGTTCTTTAGAGGCCATTGCAGACACCCTCACTCATCTCTCTGTCTATCCAGCTGTGAGACAGGCACTTTGATCTGTTTGGAAGCCTGACTGCTGTCCACAAGAACCTTCATCACGGATTCTGAACAGGGCTCAGGAAGTCCAAGCAGGAAATGTTGGTGCAGAAGGAAGACAGAAAAGGGAATTGTGATGTTATAGGGTAGCACTGCCTGGAAGCTCTGACAGCTTATGTACAACTGGACATAACCTGGGTTATAGTCAGGGTATGAAAAATACAATATTGCTCTAGGTAAAATGATAAGGAAAATGAGTTTTAACAGGGAAACATTTCTAGCCCTAGAAAAGTGCAAGTATCTCTCAGCTGCACTGGTAAAAGCTCTTCATCTACTCGAGTGCACCTTCCTTTTCTGGGGATGGCAGATGATGCTTTTGGTGTCTTTCAGGCTATACCTGAAGTGCATTAGATCAATAATGCCTCTGACTTACAGATGAAGTCTGAACCTGGGATTATCTGAAGTCTTGCTAGCAAATTCTCTGCTCAGCTTTGTAGCAAGGCAGGGACTTAGTGGTATTTTGCAATTCATGTGTCTAGTGGCCTTCAAAGTCATGATTAGTAATGCACTAATGCACCAAGCCACAGGCACAGGGGTTTAGGATCCATGCTATGGCCAGGAACAGTATTTTGAAAGTTCCCTGCATCTCATCTTCCCTTCAGCACCCCTTTCCAGCATTCCAATGAACCTGTGCTTTAAAGGCATCTAGAGGAGGAGACTGGGCCCAAACCACAGAATCAGAATAGTTTGGATTGGAAGGGAGCTTAAAGATCATCCTATTCCACCACCCTGCTGTGTACAGGGACACTCAGCTGGGTTGCTCCAAGTTCCATCCAGTCTGGCCTTGAACACTCCCATGGATGGGGCAGCCACAAATTCTCTGGGCAACCCGTGGCAGTACCTCACCACCTTCACAGGAAAGAATTTTATTCTCATATGTGAACTAGACCTGTTCTCTGTCAGTGTGAAGTCATTCCCCCTTGTCCTGTCACTATATTATCTTGCAAAACATCCTTCTCCATCTTTCTTGTAGGCTCCCTTCAGGTATGGGAAGGCTGTAATTGGGTCACCCCTAAACCTTCTCTTTTCAGGCTGAACAAACCCAGCTCTCTCAGTCTTCCCTTGCAGTTCCATCATGTCCAACAGTCTGTGATGGACCTATCCTTCCCAAATTTATCTACCTCATGCATTTCTTTTGTTTTCACAGCATGCCATAGGAGTGGATTCCACATTTCATTAGTATGTTGAGTAGAAATATTATGGAGGTTTGGTTTGGTGGGGGTTTTTTGGGGTTTTTTTGGTTTGGTTTTTGGTTTTTAGTTTGTTTTCTTTGTTGTTGTTGTTGTTGTTGTTGTTGTTGGGTTTTTTTGTTGGTTTTTTTGGGTTTTTTGGTTTGGTTTTTTTTTGTTATTTATGCTGTCTCTGATTCTCTTTTGTGTGTAAAATAATTATTTTGTTTTTCACTTTATGTGTTCTCTGTATCAGTCACAATTTTCTGTGCTCCGTTATAGCCTTTCTTTCAGTCTAGAGTTTCTCTACTATCATGTGCAATCCTTTCATGTATCACAGAACTGCAGAATGAGTGAGGTTGGAAGAACATCTGGCAGTCATTTGCTCCAACCCTGCCCCAGTGGGGTCACCTAAAGCAAAGGGCATGCAATTCTAGTGCAATTCTGTGGTGATACAGAGCTGCCTCCTGACCTGTCTGCCTGCTAGTACATGGGGGATTCCTTCAAGCCTCACTCTATGCAGTTTGTGCTGCTTTGTAGAATCATTAGAATCTTTTCATTATTTTTGTTCCAATGAGTGCCTCATTGTGCATTAAACAGAATGGCAGCCAAGTAAACCTGTTTGGAGGCTTTATCAGGTATAAGCCTGCAGGCAAAGTAGAAGAACATTAAGCTAGATATGCCTAAGCATATCCAGACTCCAAGAATGGCCACTTAACTGGTTAAAGAGCCTTGCAGAATAGCCTGCCAGTGGCATGAGGCTTTCTTTGATTTGGCAGCTAGGTACACCCATGTTAATGAAACTTGCAACTCCTCTGAAAAGTGTGTCCTTTATGGTCACTCAAAGCACTTGCAAAACTGATTTCTTCTGAGCCCTACAGTTCTGAGCTGTGCTGTTAACTTGGAACAGTGTAATCCAGGCTGGGCTTGTGAGTAACTTCTTTCTTAGATGGCTTTTAAAACTCTACCCTCTGAGTTCATTAAGTGTCCCTATTCTTTAATGCAGCTGCTTTTTATTCCAGCCCTTTGTTTGGAGCATCTGGTAACACTGCATAAGGCTGCTTGGAATGGGAAAAGAGACATAGATAACTGAGGTCTCACACATTCCCTTTCACATGCTTCTCACTGTTCAGAAAGAGAAAGAACACACAGCAAATAGGTTAGCAGGTTAAAAGCAGCAGTGACAAAATAAAAAGCTTTCCAGGAGACTCCTAGGCTCAACAAACTGGTTGAAGTGCCCAGAGCTGGTGGGCTCTGCTCCTTGTTGCCAGAGCAAACTTGGGAATTTTGCTTTTTAGCAGCTGAGACATCTCAGCTGCACGCCCTCTGAAGCTGTGAGCATGCAAAGCCTGGCTAGCCTCAGCATCTTCTTCATCAGTTCCTGGTTATTTGCCTGCTCCTGCCCTGTGCTCACTCAGCTCTGGCTTCTGAGGAGTTAAGAGGTGGGATCTGTGTGTAGGAGGAGGCTGTGTCCTGCCGCAGACAGGCGGAGGGAGGCTGCTTCCTCTGGCTGATGCTGCGGAGCATCGGGCAAAAAAGGAATGCTCGTGCCAAAGCCTGGAGTGCAGCACAGCCATCCCTTGGGTGTCAGTGTGCAGGCTCTGGCCTGGATCCTGAAGTCTGAAACCTGCTGAAACCTTGGGACCTGGGTCGTGCAGGGAGCTCAGGGTGGCTCCTGGCTCTGAGCAGTTGATGCCCAGACTGGTTGAGTGCATCTGGTGGGAAACGAGGCTGCACGCAGCAGAACTTGGTGTCATTCCTGAGTTCCCTGTTTTGAACAATTAGGAAATTGCACAGAAAGAAATCGAGCAGAGAGCTGATTTAGGATGCAATGTCCAACATCTAGAAGTGAGGCGCTCCCAGTGTGTCACGGTTAATTTTGACAACTGCCATGTGTGCACCTCTCGTTGAACAAAGAATTTTTCCTCAGCCTCATATGGCCTGCAAAGGACTGTGTGGAGGAGGCTCAATTAGGGTGATAGTCCTACTGAAGGGAGCTCCCAGGTCCCTTCTGTCTGTGGAGTGTTTTAACTCTGCATCTTCTATTTAATTTTGTGATATTATTTTTTTTTTCATGGGCATTGAGAGACCATTGCTAGAAAAAGATGTGCAGCTGTATCTAGACTTGAGTGTATTATTTATTGATGTGGGTAAAATACACAGAACTAAAGCTATACTAGGAAACACATTGTAAAATTTTATATTTCCCTGTTCTTCATATTTTATTAGGACCTTCTCTAAAATATCAGTCATCATATTCTTTAAAAACTATATGTGTGCCAGTCTTTTTTCCTGATTTCAGCACACTCCTTGGTCTATGGGTGAAGCAACAGAACTGGGGGAACTCCAAAGGGAAAAGAAACAAAGGGGGAAAAATGCAAGAAAACTTACTCTAGCAAAAAAAAAAAAAGTACAATTAAGTTTGCATCTCAGCTTCTCGCCAGTCTGAATAACCTGTGACTGTTGGGTAGTAGCTGAGGAATTGACATTAATCCCTGCTTTGCCATCTTGCATCACAAAGGGATCATGACTGCCTAGAATATGGGGAGCCAGTTCCAGAAAAGTGCAGCACTTGCAGGGCTTCCACCTGTGCAGATAGTTTTCCCATGGGGGCTTTGCCCATGGGTTTGCACCTAGGCAATGTTTTTTCCCAGGGACAAGAACTGAGCTGATAAAGGCAGGGCTGCCCAGAAGTGCCTGAACAGATAAGCACGCTTTGCTGCAGGTGATGGTGTGGTCCCCATGAAGAGCCCACCCCAAAAACCCCATCCTGGTTTTATCCTGGCCCCCTTACACACTGGTGCCAAGTGCAGGAACCAAAGTCACTCCTCCAGGCCTCACCCCTGGGTTCCAACATGGAATTGTTGGTGCTTTTGGAAGACAGCAGCAGGTGAAATGTAGGGCTGTGTATAGAGGAGAGATGGCTGACTCTGGGAGTCTTGCCTAGGTACCCTCGGAGAGGATTTGAGCTCTGGTGATGCCTGGGTAGGCAGGAGCTGGTAGCTTGGGTTTACTCTGCTGCTGCTGTGTGAAGAGCAGACTGAACCCTTCATTTCTGTCTCCTGTTCACCGCTAAGATCCCTCCCCTCCTCTTGCTGCTCAGTCAGCGGGGAGATGCGAGGAGGAGAGGATGCAGCTGAGCTGCACTTTGCTCCAGTACTTGGCACATCCTTTGCAGTATCAGCTGTTTTCTGAGCAGAGATGCTGCCTGCCTGCCTGCTAACCGATGCAGCCATTCCCTACTGTTCCCTGTGCAAGAGGATGGAATCGTAACCAGGAGAGTGAGTGAGTGATGCGGCTGCTGCACAGAGACTGACTGTGAGGAAGAAAATTGGAGAGACTGGAATATGTGCCTGCCTCAGCAGCACTGCAGTGGTAAAGCCCCTGACTGAATACATGTAGGTTACTGTTCTTTAGGCATTGCTACAGAGAACTCAGGAGTCGGATGAAATGCATCGGCCTCCTTTTGCACTGCTTCTCTATTGTCATCATGCATTAATTGCTGGGAGTTATTTTCCTTCCTGTGGCTGACTGCCTGCATCTCTTTTCCTGCTGCAGGAGAAACAGTGAGAGAGAGAGCACAACACCAATCCAGTGTCCTGTCCCACAAGAAGGCTTCTGCGTGATGTGCCAGCACAGTCAAGGGCTGCTTCAATGGTGCATAGAACCTCTGGAACACCTGGATTTGGGATTATTAATGGTTGATAAAGTGGTCCCAGATTGTATCTAGCAACTACCTGGAGACGTTGGCTGTCCTTTGGGGCTTACTGACTGCTTTAATTTTCCTCTCATTACTGCTTTCACACTCATCTGGGTCGACAGCATTGGAGTGAGGGGAACGCATTTCCTGAGCCAGGAACCGGAGGGTGCTGCACAGAAAGTGCAGGTGCGAGCTCTGGAGGGGACTGCAGTCTGACCAGCCATGGCTCAAGCAGCTAAGCAGCTGAAGAAAATCAAAGATATTGAGGCTCAGGCTCTGCAGGAGCAGAAGGAGAAGGAAGAATCCAATCGCAAGCGCAGGAACCGTTCTCGGGACCGGAAGAAAAAGGTCAGTGGCAGTGGGGCGAGCAGCCCTATATCCAGGTGCCATCCCTGTGACAGTGAGTGCTGGCTGTGTTTGGGGGGACTGGAGGGTGGGGAGAGAATGACAGAGGGGCAGCCTGGTCCCTGCACAAACCTGTGTGCAGTCAGCACGAGAAACAGTCTGTCAAACAGAGGACAACTTTTGGGACCAGAAATCTGCTGTTTACCCTGACAGCTTGCGGGGAGCAGGGGGAGGGAGGGAGGGAGCACGGATATAAAAAACCTAAGGAAGGGGTAAGGGAAGAGAGGGGTTTATCAGGGCAGCTTCATAGACTCACTCAGCCCAGTAACAGATTTGATCTCTAAGACAAAAATGCTGTTTTCTAGCTTCCTTCAGTTTCCCACAATTGCTTTTTGTGTTCAGAGCTTAGGAACAAGAGACCCCCACCCCTTTGTATAGTGAAGGACTAATTTTGTTGTCCACTCCGTCCCTTGCTTAATCTGCACCAGAATATTGAAACCAGGGCACAGCAGGAGCAGACTCCTGACAGAGAAGGCATTTTTGTGCAGAGGTCTGTGGGTTCTGCTGCTCCTGGGGGTAGGCTATATTTGTGCATGGGACATGGGTCATCCTTCCCTGCTGGCAGCAGGTGAGGGGAATCAGGGACAACGAAGAGGTGTCTGTCCTTTCTGCTCATACCAGCATGCTGGTGCCTGGGGTCTGCCAGCTGTTTTGAGCTCTTGCTCCTCTCTGAAAAGTCACTGGCAGTTTTTTTCTTGCTGCCAGCTTCCTGCACGAGTGGGCATGTTGCTAAGATAGCTTTGCTGCCCCTTGAAGACCTCTTGAATCTGAATGTTCTTATCCCAGCATGGTCTGAGGGTATATGTGCTATGCACCAGTGCAGAAAGACAGCGAGGAAAGAGGTGAAACCAAGGATAATCAAGGATATATCTGATAGGAGGTTATGATACAGGAATTCTTAAGTGGGCTTCTCCTCTGCCTTTACCCAAAACCTTGGAGACTTCCATGTGCCCCTGTGAGCAGGAGCCTCACAGCAGAGCTCTGCTGTTGGAACATCTTGGTAGCTGGGCCCTGAGAGTACTGAGGAGAGTCTTGCTTTTCTTAAAGCTGGGCCAGGACAGCCTGGAGAGGTCTGTGTCCACTGAGAGAAGGTCATCAGGGGGAGATGAGGGGACGCATCACCAGGACAGATGTGAGGTCTGCAGGCAGCAGCTGGGGAGTTGAATGTGGGGGTCATTCAGCTGCCACACTGTCATGCCAGATGCCTCCTTCTCCAGTTATAATAATTGCTTGGTGCTTGCAGGTCCATGGCTGCTCCCTGCAGGACCTCTTGCACTGGGAGCTGATGGAGTAGCTTGCCTCCCACATTGGCAGAGGGCTTTAAAGGGGATCTGATGTGAAGAGCCACCACATGAGGCCATTTTTCTATTGGGCCAGCTGTCTCTTGTCAGCCCCTGCCCCAAAGCCTCAGTGTCTCCAGTGACGGTGCTTTTCCTGGGCAAGTCTCCTTGGGGCCAAGCGGAGGCCTAGCAGGATGGATTGGAATCTCTCATCCTGTTTTGCTGCAGCAGTGGTGGGGGTTTGATTTGGGTTAGGACAGTGTCTGTCAGTGAGCCTGCCTGGGACTCATGTCGTGTCCGTGCCAAAGGCCCTTGCACTGTCTGCTGGAATTTACTGAAACCGCTGTGGTGTGACTGACTCGTTCTGTTCCTCTGCCAGTGCCTCTGCCAGCTGCATCTTGCTTTGTACACAGACACAGGCTCTTTGGGGCAGGGGCTGTTCATTCCCTTGATGTTTCTACAGTGCAGGGTATCAGTGTCTTGATATCTGGTTGAGCCCACCAAGCATAGCTGCAATGAAAGTTAGCAGAGGCATGACCTATGATCCAGGGAAGTCTCAGCATGACACAGAGCAGAGAAGATGGCCAGAGGGAAGGAGATGATGGCCTCAGAAGAAATATCTTTTCATCCCATTCCACATGAGCTGCTGTTATGAGCTGTTATGTCTTCAGTTTAGTTTCCATTAGCATTTCCTGGAATTTTTGTGTGGTTGTATGTGTCCCATGAACTGCACGGTTGTATCCTGCAAGAACCTTGTGTTCTGTGATACTTGGCAGCAGTGAGTTCTGTTATTTAATGCTGTGTTGCCCAAAAACCTTCTCCTTGGACCATGGTTGTATTTGTTGTTTTCCAGTTTCCATAGCAATTTCTTGGGGTTTGTATCAAGTGCACACAACCATAACCTGATTGACCTTGTACTGTCCATTTTTGTGTTCTCTGCCTCTTGTTTGTCTCTTGGCACAAGGACAGTCCAGATGTATAACCTTGTCGCTCCTCCAATATTCCACCAACCAACCTTTGTAACTCAATATGATGACAGCTGAGCTTTCATTTGACAGGGACTGCATCAAGGATTTAAGGAATGGTGCCTTGTCACTCATCCATGCTCCCTGTCCAGCCCAGGCATACTTCTGCTTTGGGCAGAGCTGCCACATGAAACAGCCAGGCATGTCCTGAAGTTCCTGCTCTGTGTGCTCTGCAGAGTGGCTGGAGGTTGTCTCAATCTTAGGATGACCCCAGAGACCAAGTGTTCAACAGTCCTGTGTGTTCCCACATTGAATGCAACTGCTGAACTGTGAGGACTTACCAGGGCCGTGGCACGATGTGTTAGTGACTTCTGATGATACCCTGCAGACAGGAAGGTGAGATAGAGAGCAGATGTGAGCAAAAGAGAGTGTGAGTTAACAGAAGTTCACTGCTATTAGAGAATGTGCCAAGCATCATCTGGGTTGGCTTCTTGCTGTTCCTGCTGCAGGATCCTAGCTTCAAATCTCTGTGTGTTTTCCTTAGATGGGCAGTTTATAGGGGACCAGAGCCATTCTGTCATTGCTGCAGGGCTGCATGTGGAGTTTCTGATGTGGCCATCTGCACTGACAGGGAAGTAGTGATTGACAGAAACAATATCTGTGCTTTGGATGCAGCTATATGTCTCTTTTTTGTGGTTTTTGAGAGGCAGTCATAGACAAGAACACTTCCTTCCTTTCCCTGCAGATGTGGTAAGGCTACCTCGGCAGGAAGCCCTCACTGGGAAGTCATGCAGGTCACTTTAAAAACAGTCCTGTCTTTGCCAGAGTCAGTGGGCAGCAGCAAAACACACTGGAAAAGTGGAAAAGTGGTGTTCTGACACTGTTTATGAGGCATCTCTGTAGCTTGTTATGTGAACACAGTTACTGAGTCCTTTTTGAGTTGCATGTGACTATCATAGTTATGTATTAAAGATAGAAAATGGACCAAATCTCTTGCCAGGAATTCTGGAAGCATTGGCAGAGCTCACCAAGTGGGTTGTTAGAAAGGGCCCAAACTGTCCAGCCCCCAAACTGGGGCCCAGAGCACTTGGCTTGCCCTTTGTCTCAAACAAAGCAACTTGCAGCTGTACCAGGTGGTCCACCATCGATGGCTGGTGGCATTGTAACCTGACAAGCTTTGACTGAAACTAATAAGTAAAAGTTAGTACTTCTATGAAAATCTTTCTTCCTATTGAAGTGTACTTATCCTGGTACTAAATTCAGCCAAATATTTGGTAAACCATAAACAGGGGCAGGCACCTTCATCTGCCTCTCTACAAAGATGCAGATTCCAGCTGTGCTTCTCAGTGGACATGCAGGATTCATGGAGCAGGAGGCTGGAACCTCTA
The DNA here is from genome assembly GCA_013397555.1 of Urocynchramus pylzowi. Lineage (NCBI taxonomy): Eukaryota > Metazoa > Chordata > Aves > Passeriformes > Fringillidae > Urocynchramus > Urocynchramus pylzowi. Next base: position 544,814 of record VZRH01002093.1, read on the forward strand.
AAATGTCTTTGACAAGAGTGCAATGCAGCAAGTAGCAGGAGGACTTCAGTAACAGCAGCAGTGCCAATACTGTCCAAAGAACTCGTCAAGTGCACATGTCAGAGCATACTCAGTCTGTGTGCAACATAACTGGGGTACAGCATTAAATAACAATCTAACCAAAAGCTTGAAGGGAAATTCTTGTGATGGTTCCTATCAGTGTTTAAATTATTAGTATGAAAGATGTGATTTGTCCTCTCAGTACATTCAGAGCAAACTTTGCTTGGGAACATGGCTACCTGAATTTACAACTTTTTCTTTTCTTTTTTTTTTTTTTTTTTTGGCGGGGGTGGGCAGGGAAGGCACAATGAGGAACAAACCTCTTTTCTCTTTCTGCTTCTGTCTACTTTCTTTGTCTTGCAAGTGTTCAAGGGTAAGCCAGTCTCTTGTTATGGATTTGTAGATCATCTCCCACAATGCATTCTTGAATAGTAAGTGATTCCTAATAAGAAACTCCCTGCATAAAACTCGTTGGCTTTTTTCTAGTTGGTAGTTTCCTGAAAACAGCACGCAGATCAGCCTGAGGGCTCGTGGATCTCCACATTAAGTCTGGCACCCATCCTTAGTGCCAAATCACTCCTGCATGCTACAGCAGGAAATGTTTTAGTGCTCAAGATTACACACTGAAACACATCCTGCCAGGAGAGGTTGGGAGGGTGCTTTGGAGAAGGGAGACAAGAAATTTGTGAGAGTGGGTTTGAATTTTGTGGGAAAGCAAGAGAAAGGTGTTGCCATTTGGCAGGAGCTCTTCCATTTGGCAGAGAGAGAGCTCTTTCTCCACCTGGAGTGAAATGGTGGGAAAGAGCTAAGGGAGGACAGGGGATCAAGAGACCCCCTTCCTATATTCAAGCATGGATAAGGGATAAATGTGGGCAATTAAAAGGCTGATAAGGACTGTCAGAAGAAACTCTGAGCTGAGGTGTGTGAGATGACTGGGTAGAGGCGGCACTGAGATAATTGCAGCAACATGAGGATGCCGATGAGAATGCTTTTACATGGATTAATTTTTCCATCCTTTGGAAGCTAGGGAAATGTGGTAACTAGAACAAGTCAGGATGGGTTTGGACCAACAGCCACAAACTCAATCAGACAGAGGAGCAATTACAGATGATTCCTTAGAAGGACAGTCACACAGTCGTATAGGGTGACTGCGCTTGTGCTTGTTGTGTGACAAGCAAAAGAGGTCACAGTCACTCAATGACTGTTCACTGATAGGGTGTATCAGGGTGGTCTGAGCTTAGGATTCTGAGACAGAAAATCAAGACACCTCTGTCAGAATTATGCAATAAGCACATGAGAAACTGGGGTGAGAAATCGCTGCTGGAGTGCTGCCAAGGAGCAGCCACTGGGTTTGTTCTCTCTGCTCGCCTGCATTCTTTCAAATGGCTGTTTCTTTGCAGCAGCCTTCAGCTTGCACTGGGTTTAGAGAGGATGCAGAGAAAAGAGTGATGGACAGAAGGAGGGCAAAGGATTTCAGCAGACCCAGCTGCAGATAGCTCCAAACATCCCAATGATAACTGGACTTCAGAGCTCCACTGGGTCCTGCTCCCGTGGATATCTGGCCACTGTACCATCACTGGATTAGGCTACTGAGATTCTTGCATTCAGTGGCAGTAGATCCTGCCAGAGATGTGAGATGGCTGGCTGTCAGCCACCTGGGTCTTCACTAGCTGCTGGGAGCTATGCTGGTATCTTACCTGCAAGCTGGAGCTCAGTAGCAGGGGGAAGGACCATGCTGCCTGCATAGTCTTAGAGCACAAGAGCTGCTTTGTCTCCTTTCCCTGTGATATGGGGAGGGGGGGGAGAGGGGTGAACAGGAGAGGAATATGGGCATCAGGATGTGAGGGATGTTGGGTAGGAGCAGAAACCACTGCTGCAGGGATTTGCTGGTGGGAGAAAGCCCTGGGGGTATGTTGGTGCTATTCTGCACTGCTGCTCTGCAGGCTCTTAAATTATTCAGGTAATAACAGCATCTGTATGTGCTTGGTGAGCCCACAGTGCTGAAATGAGGAGAGCAGTATCTGAATCCTTGCAGCATTCAGAAATCTGTTTCAGGGGCAAGTTCTTTCAAGCTGTGCCCTGTCCTCTATGCCTGGCACCTCGGCCAGGACGTCTCCTCCAGGAGGGCACTGGCTGAATGCAGGGATCAGCCCTGCCTGGAGCAAATGCTTGCAGGAGGGTGAGCACAAAAGACAGTGCCTTCATAAAAGTCCTGCATGTGACAGCCTGGTGGGCTCAGTCTATCCACCATAGGAAGCCACCTGCAGTGTGGTGAAGCTGAGGTACAGCAAGCTAGACCTGAGCCCAAAGGAAAGCAGATTTACAAAGTACTAAAATTAGAAGTTTAATCTGAATTATGCTAATTTGTTTTAATTGTCTAAGTGTGTCAGGGTTGTTCAGAAATGTAACCTCTGTGTCACGGTCTGAAAAGGTGTAGCATCACTGGTGGTATGATGGTAGGATGGATCAAGGATGGTAGAGATTTCTGGGTTCCCTGGCCTACTTACATCTTTCTTGCAGTCCTCACCTCCAGCTCACAAAATGCCACGAGGGTTGGTTCTGAAAGCCTTAGCTCTGGATTGAATAGACCAGCCTTGTTAAAACTTTCAACGAGTAGAGGGCAGCTTCCTAGGTGGAGGGAAGTTCCTGACACCTTCTCTCTCTAAGGGCACTTCTCAGCATGACAGAACCATCTGAAAATTTACATTTTCTTTCACAGATGATTATGTCATGCTTTGAGCCTCAACTCTGCAAGCAGCAGCAAAAATCCAAGCTCCCTTCCTATTTACAAACCAGATTTTGCTGACTGGGTGAAACTTTAAGCCAGAGCCATACATCTCTGTGTAGGGGCTGCAAGTGCAGGGGACAGCGTTAAATCTGTGGCTTCAAAATGTTGCATCCTCAGTGAAAAATCTACAGCAGAGACAAAGCAGCAGGTATCCACTGAAGTGCCTTGGGAGGCAGAAGGAAAGAACACAGCAGCGGGAGAGCATTTCGAAAACAGACGAGGTTTCTATATTTACACAGAGATGAGGAAGGAAGGAAGGAGAGAGTGCGCGCGCACGTTTGTGCGTGTGAGGCCAGGCCACCAGGAGGATTCCTGCCTAAGAGAAAAGGTACTCCTGCAAGAGAGCAAGCACAAGTGAAGGCTGTGGTCTGTCACCACACTGTGGTGACAGGACTTTGCAGGCTTTGTAGGGTGCATTCGTGTGCCTACCTTGGAACTTTTAAATGCTGTGGAATCACATGTTCTCTGAACAGAGACATAGTTCTCCCAGGAAAATCCTGGGAAGCGGTGAGAAGCTGTGGGAAACTTAGAGAGAAGAACTCGAACAATTATTATCTCTCTTTCTGTAAAAAAATCTCTCTTCAGTTGTTTATAAATATCATTCTCCAGAGTGTGCTATCCATAGTTCACCAATAGTGTGGGAGAAGATTCCTAAAGGCCAATCAGGCCAATCAGGTCTTAGGCCCACCATTGCTTCTATGAGAACTGTAGATTTCTGATAATAAAGTGTCTTTCATGCCTTCTGATGATGGAGTCTCTGTATCACCTTTGTCCGTCCCCAACACCCCTGCAGTGATAATATGCAGAGAACAGCACACTGCAACCCCTTGCAGAATATAAACTATGTTTGATTTTTACCAGTGTGATAGCCTCTGCAAAGGAATAATAATTATTGTTACCTTTTTACAGTGTAATTTCTCCAGCAAACTAAGGTGTCCAGATACTCTGCAGGAAATGCAGTGTATTGAGTCCATTCATGAGGCCATGCTTGGAATGAGGAGCACTGTGTCTTTCCCAGGACTTGCTGATTACAACACCAAAGAATAAGAGAAATACTATGAGAACGTGCCTTTTGGTGGGTGTGGCAGACAGGTGTGGGGTGAGTGAAACACAGGTTCAGCTTTAACAATATACTTGCTTGTGTACCAAGCTCTTTATTACTTTGATCTGAATATAGAGGGGAAGAGTAAAAGGTCTTTCTTTGGTCTACCTGGAAATCAGCTGTACCTTGCTGATGACTGAAGTGTAAGCTTTTACTGTGTGCTATAACCATAAACATATATCTTGTAGGTTCTCACACTGCTGTTTGAGTCAATAACATTCTACTATAAATGCTTTCCGTGGGTTTGATTATAATAGCAACTATTGTGTCCTTAAATAAGATCCTAAACTTCAATAATCCAGTTTCCTTGACTTGTGAATCTCTGCATGGAGTTTCTCTTATTTTGGAGTGAGTTTTTTATTTATTTTCCCTCTCCATTTCCCTTGTGGTGAATGAAAGTACTGGGACTGACAGTGGGAACAGGGAGTGAACTACAGGGAGGTGTAGAGAGTTCTAAGAAAGGTATATCTTACTGAATTGGCTTTTGATGTTAGAGTTGCCTTTACTGCAGTGGGGAGTGTTATAGTTCTTCCCATCTTCAATGCTGAAAGAGAAGTTGTGTCTGTGGAACACTGGTTTGGCTTGGGGAGGGGGTTCAGCACTAGGAGATGCCTGCATAGGATCAGTATTTGTCCTGAAGGCTTTCATTTTCTACGCTTTTTCATTCTTCAGCTCTTTTCCTGGCAGAATCATCTTAGCTCACAGTGACAGTAGGTTTGGTCCAAGCAAGAATTGCTCAGCAGAGCATGGCATGGCAGCTCTCTTTACACGCAGCTTGGACGTGCCACTGCAGTGATCCATAGCAGTGTGCTCCTGTTAAAGAGCAGCACGATGGTCAGCAGGCTGCCCCCCTCTCTGTGAGGACTGGGAAAAGGGCTTCCTGTCAAATGGCTGTGGAGCTGAGGTTGCAGTAAGAGGAGCTGCAGTATCACAGGGCAAAAATATGAAACATCTGTTGCCCACCAGTACTGTATCAGCAAAAGTGCTTTTCAAAACTTGTAAACTCGTCCCTGCCAGTGGTGAGATGTGCTTCTCAGAGCTGTCAGGGAAGTCCTCCAAGGCCAGCAGCAGTTCAAAAATGCATAGCAAAACCACCTTCTCTCCATTCAAAAGGTGAGGCAGCAGCATTTGCTGTCTCCTGACAATATCCCACAGGGATCAGCAGCACTTGCCTGCAGGGCCTCTCAGTGTGTTGTGTGGCACCACCATCATTTTCTGCACAGGGTCAATGATGGACATTAATTCTGCCTTTCCTGTATGGCCAGACACTATGGGTAAATTGCAGATATTTGGGAAGAGGAGCTGGCATCTTTCACTAATTCACTTTGCTTTAAAGTCATGCCTTAGAGCTAAGAAAACTGTGAAGACAGTTGGCGCAGCTGATTGAGAGGCTCTGTTCACAGCTGCAATAATGATGCAACTTCCTCATGAAACTGGGAGATAAGGTTCATCACTGAGAAGGTCCATTGCATATTGAGAGCTTTAGGCTGCACAGCCTTTTTCTTTGCAGAGGTGGTGTGGTTTTTGTCTGTTTTGTTAGGAAAAAATGCAGCATTTTGCCTGAAGAAGGTGCACCATAATAAGATACGAACCTGTAGTTTGTTCTTGACAGTAAAAACCTATTGTGAAACACTGAGGGGGAAAAAAAAAAAAAAGTGATCAGAAAAGGAAGATGCTTCAGAGTTTCCTTTATTGTTCTTTGGAGATTTCTGGGGAAAAAAACAAACACCACAAATGAAGCACGTAACATGATTTTTGTCCTCTTTCTGGAGCTGCAGCTGCTGCAGTCAGCTCCCCACCCTCAAGCTGTCTGCTGTTTACTGCCAAGCTTTGCCAGCAGGTTGCTGGGATAATATTGGGCTTTTTTAATGACAACAAGTGCCTGGAAAACGGATATATATAATTTTTGCATTTACATTAAAAGAGGTATATGACATGCCAGAGATCTGATTGGGAGGTGCCAAGAAACAACAAAGAATCAAGGAATCTCTCTAAGTGCCCAACCATGAAAACAAGGACCTAATTTTGGCTATGTTTTTAAAGACCAGCATGAATAAACATCCATGCAAACATGTTTGGAGGATGTTATGTCTCTGAAGAGGTACTAAGGGTTGCAATAAAGTAGGAGGACAGAGTAAAATGCTGGAGGCTTCCAGCAGGCCCATGTTCCAAACCATGGTCAGCAGGTAGCACAGCAAAACAGCTGTAATAGAACTGGCACTCTCACATATCTGCCACAGTGGGCATCCTGGCCAAAATGGTTTCTCAGCCTCTGCCTGCTGGCAGATGAAAATGGCTCATCTTTTCTGTTGAAAAGAACTTGAAGAAGTCAAAAGAGGAAATAATAGGATTTCTTTACTGTTTAATTCCATTCATAGACAAGCACACCCTTAGTAGTCCCTGTAAAGCAGACACTTAGGCTCCCTCAAGAAGTTAAGATGAGGATTTCTCAAGTTTTGTGTTGAACTGCTTTTGTGAGCCTGATATCCAGCATCCTCTATAGTTGCTGTCAAAGATGCTATGGTACTTTTCACAATAAAGTGTTTGTGTGCATGGATTGACTCTTCTGTCCAGCAAAAATCTTTCTTAGGTAATTGTATTCTGCTTCTTTCTAGCCACTTGTTTCCCCAGCTCCTAGAGCTGCTGGAAGCTGCCTTCTCTTAGTCTGTGTATGGGATCACTACTTTAGCAAGAGGGTAAAGGAGTACAAGGAAACTTTGCAGCTGTGGCGTAGGCTGAATCTTAAAATGAAAGTGGTGGGAATGACAAAGTGCAGGACACATGTTGTCTGTGTAGAAGAGAGACTACTCTCTGAAGTAGGAAACTACTTCAGGTTTCTGTGTTTCATATTGTAAAGCAAATTCTGTCAGAAGTCTGGCATAAAAATCCCTCAGATGTTTCAAATCTTCCCCTCTGCCTCTACACTTCAGAGCTGCTTGGCTTGTACTGAACCACCCTGACCTGGCAGATCAGTAAGGTAGGTAGATGCAGGGTCAGTGTAAAGCATTTCCTGGCACTGACAGCACTGGTTTTTTGCAAATCCTCAGGGAATTATAGTGCTAAATGCTACAAGAGTGTTAATTTTGTAAGGTGAGCAATTGTGCAGTCATAAGCTCGGAGGTGTCCTTGCCATGCAGGGCATCTCTTTGTGCTGCTGGAGAGGGGATCAGACCACCAGCTCCTCCTGTGGTTGGCACAACTTGTGTGTCATGTGGAATTACTTCCTCCTCTCTGCTGTTATGCAATGGAAGATGGGGACCTCGTTGTGCTGCATCTTACTTGGCTCTGCTGGCTGCTCTGGCTGTTCATTCCTTCCTGGATTCCCTGGTAATGGCTCTGGGGCCAGCACTCACAGGGCTCAGCTCCCAGCACTGATAAAATGGAGTACCAGCATCCTGGTTTTTATCACTTAGGGGAAGAGGGATTTTTTTTATTAATAACCCAAATTACCCTGTGAAATGGCACTTGTCTGATGTTAAATATTAAACTCCCTTAAGCAGGTGAGCTGGGGCACAGAAGCAGCAGTGTGCTGGTAGTGAAGGGCTGTGGTGGAAGATGAAGTGGTGCTGGACAGCATTAATACTTTCTCCCTGGAGGGCCTTCCTTCCTCAGGGCAGCCAGGTGCTCTTGCACACAGCTCCCCAGCTTCCAAATGGCATTTTTCACACTTTAAACATTTTGCACGCTTTGAGCAGATCTGAACATCAAAGGCTGGTGGATCCTGGCTCTGGCGTTACCATGGCAACAGCAGCTGAGAGGATTTGGATGTTTCTGGGATGGGATTTTGCTGCTGGGTGTGTTGGGCAGAGTGGGGCTGCTCTTCTCTCATCAGTGCCACTGTGGGCATTGTGCTGTGCGAGGGGATGGGCTGGCCCAGCCCAGGGGTACTGTGGTGCAGATCTCTGTGTCTGAGCTGCTCACCTCAGCTCCCTCCAGCCTGGGAGAGGAGGAGTGAGCCCTTCCCATGCTGTGCCACATGTGGAAGTAGGTCAGCTGAATTATACCCTTAGATATGCTCATTTCTCTCCGTTGGCTCTCAAGGGAGCTAAGCATTGAGCCTTGCTACAGCATTGACTCTGTAGGAGCCCAAAACTGCTTCAGTGAGCCTACCCTTGGGATGTTGGCTTCAGGTGCCTCTTCTACCCCCCTGCAACTCCAGATATGCTGGATACAGTGGATTTTCAGGAGTGAACACAAAGCTGAACACTGTGAAAATATGATATTGATCTGTCTGGGTAGGGTGTTACAGCAGCACAGTCAAGGGGCTGCTGTTGATCCTCACTGTGAGTCTGTCAAGCTGTGTGTGCTGGGCAAAATGCCCCATCCTCCTCCTTGTGTGCTTAAAATGGCCCCTGGGAATTCATTGCTGTTCTGTGAACATTTGGGTGACTCTAGCATCTCTGGCCAATATCTTCTGATGGGACAGGCACAGGTGTGACTTTTTGGGACATGCACGTAGCAGATGTGCTTTGGGGGTGGGAGGAGCTGGGGAGGGTGCTGTGTGTGTGCAGGTAGGCACCTGAGACAGGTGGGTGGTTTGATGCTGGAAAGCAGGTAATTCTGAGCCCCCAGCCTATTCCTTGTGCTGCCACAGCAATAGACAACGCTCAGACTTGTGATCTCAGTGCTGTTGGCCACTGCATACTAAAGGAGAAAATATTTTGTCAAACTGCCTGAACATGACAGAGCAAGATCATTGGGGTGCAGGCTGTGGTATTTAGGTACAGTGCAGACCTCAGAGACTGGGTGGCTGAGAATAAAGGTACACTGAAAGTGTGGGGCAAGATCTGAGCTCTTGCTCTCTGGCTTGATGCTCAGGTGCAGAGCAGATTTCTTTCCAAGAGGAGCAGAGTGCAGCCTGCCAGGTGGGGACTGTGCATTCATCTTTTCTCACAGGAGGTCAGTCTCTGCTGCCTCCAGGCATGCACTGCAGCCAAGTGACAGAAATCTCTTGGTCTTGAGATTCCCAGACAGGCATAACATTCAGGCATCTCTCAGTTGTTGGTGGGCTTGCAGTTACAGCAGGACCAGTGGATTCAACAGGATCAATAGCTGGGGTGGATTAACTGCAGTCTAAGAAGAGTCTGGTTACATCTTTCAGATTGTGCCTGTCTGATTGAAAGCTGAAATCTGCACCATGAGCAGTAATTAAGAAGTGATTTGCCCTTGGCCCATATTGTGGGCATAATGCCAAATTCTGAGTTCCCAGAACTGGGAATTTTCAGATTCAGGCTGAGTTAGGTGTTGCTTTTTGCTCTCAGAACTGCCTAGTCTCTAAGAGGGGTCAAACAAGGAGTGCTAATCCTGTGGGTGAGATGTGTTCTGGTCCACTGGATAAGAGAGCTGGATGCAGAGGTTGCTGAACAACTTTATCTGTGCAGATATCTTCTTTGCAGCCAGGATAGCACAGTACTAAGCTGTAGCATAAACAATGGGACATGAATATTCCTTTCCTTTGGGAGCTTTGCAGCTCTTTCATGTCTTCACTCTGAGAACCTGACTTTCTGAGTTTTTACACTTGAATAAGTATAAATAAGGTAAATCAGAGTGATGACATTTTTGGTTGTGTTGCCTGGCTTGTTCAAATGGTGAGCAAAAAGAGCACTTGATAAATCGTGGTAAGATGCCAGAGAGGCACATACTACAAAGCTGTCTGTCTGCTCAGCATGTGTGCAGGGAGGGGCAAAAGGCTGCTGAAACATCTTGGTTTGGGGCTCAGACTGCTTCATCTCCAAGAACTAAATTGTGGTTGTGCTGGTACAAGGCAGCTGTCTCTTGGAGTAAGAGAGCAGCCTGCTTCATCTCCAAAGTCATGCCTTTGGAGGCAACAGTGCACAGTTCAAGGAACACAACCTTAAGAAGATCTATTCAATTTGTATTTCTGTATTTCCTTTGGGAATCCCAGATTGAATATTTCTGAACTGATAAATGACTACTAAATGGTTTCTTAGATCAGGACTATGACAGGAAGAGATTTCTTATTTGTAATAGCTGCTGAGCTTTGCAGACCCAGTCCATTTGGTTTCTTTTCATTTGTTCTGTGCTGCTGCATGCCAGTTTTTAGACTGATTTGGAGAGATTTGACTTCCCCATCGTCCCCCCAACAACAAAGGAGATGGAAAGGCAGCTAGAGAGCAGGGGCTGGAATATTTGTGTACAGCAAATCTTTGTCTCCCTCCCACCACATCACATTGCACAACTCCTCCTCGGATGGAAAGGTGAGGAGCAGATGTTGGTGTGGACCCCTCACATGCTTCCTCTGTTGCTCATGGCTGATGATTCCAGCACTTTGGAAGCTGAGCACCAGTGGCACCCCTGGATTTCCTGTGAAGTCACGAATCACCACACCAGAAGCCACAAACACCACAGGAAAGCAAAGCCTCAGCTGCATGATGTCCTGAGGGCTGCCTGCTCTGAGCTGCAGCATCTATCTCAGCTCTGCAGAGCATCCTTATCCATTTATTTATGCCTGCATCACTGCTGCTCTCTCCCAACAGGAAGAAGTGGCCTGACAGCACCACTGTTTTTTCTGTGTACCATGGCTGGGCAGCAGTAGCAGAATTGCTAAACATTTAAATTATTTAGCTTCTGTTGTTGACTCAGCTTTAAAACTACATTGACATTTCCTGAGATAATAGCTTGCTGACTGGAACCTGGGAGCCTGGCTGGTCCTGGGAGCCTCAGCAGGTGACAGGAGCACAGGGAGTGTTTTCCTCTCTAAGGAGAGAGGGGACATGCTGGAGTAAGGTTAACCTGTGTGTATCCATGTCCTTGCACCAGGAGAGTACTGCAAGTGCTCAGGAGGGAGCAGCTCCCTTCAGTGGCTGCAGCCCTGGCCTCATTTCTCAAGTGGCTGAGTTCAGGAGGGGTTGTGCTTCCTTCCCTGGGTAAAGACACAGCTTCCTCAAAATATTAAAGCCCATTTTTATGTTATTTACTTTTCTCCAAGGTGATGTGTTTAAGGTTCTCTGCTGCACACATTACACTCCTCACTACCTTAAATGAAAGGAAGAACAGCTGAGGACAGACTGGCAGCAGCCAGCAAGTGCCTGGTTCTGGGCAGTCACTTCTCTGGTTACCAAAACCCAGGAAGGAGCCTTGCATTCCTTCACAGTTACATCATCACACAGCTGAAAAGTTTCTCCAAAGGTCAGAGGTAGAACTTTGTTTCTTGAAAAAAAAAGGCTCTTGGTAGCTGAAGGACTAGTTCTCTTCAGAGACCCCTGCCTTCTAAATTTCTGACAGAGCTTCTCTTCACCCTACTCTGTCTGCAGTTGCTGCTGGAGCTCAACATTTTCATCTCAGGTGTGAACCTGAAATGCAACAGCAGTGAGGCACCAGGGATGCTGAGCCTTGTCCCAGGAGCTGTCTCAGGATAGCAGAAGGAGAAATTAGTTTTCATGTGGGTATGATAAGTATTATGGCATCCAGGGAACAGCACTTAAGAGAATACTGGAACCCTGGCTTGCAAAAATCCCTAAAGCCCACTGGGGTGCCCAGAGGTTGTTATTTGGTATTTTCACTGAAACTCTTGGTCACTTTTTCCTCTATGTGAATTTGTTCTTTTTTAGACAATATTCTTGTTTTATCTAGTGTAAATAATGTCCCTTTGCAGAGCCCCAGTCTAACTCTGTGTTAGCTTTTGTGAGTACAACATGACACTGAGTCCACCTTCAGCTGTCTCTGAAGCCTTTATGGTAATGATCATATGCTCAGATGTCACTAAGGAGAGGACACAATAAAATTTTGGGAAATGAGCAAGCCAGACAATCTCAGTTCAGCATCTGGAAACAGGTAAGTGTTAAGGAATTGCCTGAGACCTTATTTTTTTGAGGTGTTTTCATGAAAATGGGAAGAGCTTTTGGAATTAAGAGCTGTTCATTGATTAGAGTTGTATTTATTAATTTTCAAGCTCTCACAGGCTCTGATTTCTCAGACAGGGTTGTGCCCGTAGTGTTGGTTTCTCCAAAACTGCCAAAACGTTTCAGGCAAGGTAACAGTGACAAACTGCTAGTAAAGTGAGTTGCTCTGAGGTATGAGTTTTCAGCACTGATACATGCAACTCACCTGTCTACACTTTGGGGGAACTTTGGGAGATGCCTCAGGTGAGGTAGTAATGAGTGAATGAGACCTATTAGAGGCACCAATTGGAAGTGTTTGGGACATTACCATTAACAAGGGACAGCAATTAATGGAGCAAAGAGACCAGTTTTCTTATAGATGGAGCCTGCACCAGCTTCACAAACAGCCTGGGAAAGAAATGGTTTTTAGGATGTTACATACTCCAGGCAAAGTGCTCTGTTCCCTTCCCCCATCTTCAGGGAAGGGAGAAAACAGACAGGTACCTCTCACCTCACAGGATCCCCTCCACTCATGCTCCCAAAATCGCCTTTACTTCTAGAGCTACAGATGTGTGAGTGATGGTAACATGAATGCTGTGAACTCCATACAGTTGCCTCAAGATCCATGGGTCTGCTGCAGCCTGTGACCTGCCAACCCATGTGGATGTCACCAACAGCCAAGGATACCCCAGTGACCTGAGCTCTGAGCTGTGGGGAAGTTGCTGAGGGCTGTTTGCAGGCAAAACTCCAGGTCTTAGTGGGGAAACAGAGACTTTGTGGCTTAGCCAAACTTGCCAGCACCATACCTAAAGGTAATATTTCTTTTTCAGAGGAGATCTGACCTGCATATGTGTTGTATTTAGGTGCTTTTCTCCTTCCTTACCATGGTAAAAAGGTCCTGCTTCAGTGGTGAGGACCTGGGGCAATTCCATTTTATTGTGTCTGCCATAGCACCATGTGGTCACCATTCCAGACTGCACAATCACCACAGCTGCTTCCTGTCACAGGCTTTCCTTCCCTGCACCCTGCTGTGGCTGTGGCAGAGGGTGTGCATCAGGGAGTCCTGTGCCAGAGGCAAAGGTGAGCCCCCTGCTCCCTCCAGCATTGTACAGGGCTTACCTGTCCCCTCTCCATCCTTGTGGAGGGTATGAGGCATCACTGGATTGCCAGAAATCTGTAGGACTGAGCCAGTCTGAGACTGGCTTAGAGGTTTGCTGCCCCAGGGATTGTCCCATGCTTGATTTTTCCTGTTCTGGGTTTGTGAAAGTCACCAGTGCCAGAGTGACCAGTCTGAGACTGGCTTAAAGGTTTGCTGCCCCAGGGATTTGTCCCATGCTTGATTTTTCCTGTTCTGGGTTTGTGAAAGTCACCAGTGCCAGAGGTGACCGAATCTCAACATGGGAGGGATGAGGGAGGCAATCTCATGGGCTCCTTTTCCCATGAGGTGTGCTAGGGGGCAAACCCAGTTGGATTGTAGGGCACAGATTAGGGCTTTGTCAAGTGTGTACCCTCTCCTGGTGGATGCAGGATCTGGAGAAAGTTTGCATTGTGCTGAGGGAGAAACTTTGAATTGGTCCATGAGCTCTGGCTGGTAATGGTCTGTGTCAGAGTGTGGACTTGTGTTTGCATTCATGACATGCAGCTGTGGAGCTGGAGGGAGTGGAAGCAGGATCTGAGGCACTGATAGACACTGACTCTGTAGGTTCAGAGCAGCAGCACTTTTTAGAGCAAATATAGTGTGCCAGGCAGCCAGCAGTTGCAGTGCCCATCCTTCTGGCAACAAACATTTGAGCTCTACCTGAACTGAAGGTGGAGTTCTGGTAGAGCTGTTCTATTTCAAATATCAGAGGGAATCTAGAAATGCTGAATGACTCTGGACAAAGGGAAGGTGTTTTCCCTAGACTGAGGTAAGGACTCTGCTTTGCTCTAATACTAAACTTGCTCTTTGCTCAGTATAAAAATCTCAATTTCTATGTAATACAAAGCATTTTGCCATCCTCACATTGATCTACTTTTCCTGCCTCTCAGCTCATATAAGCTTTTCTGGTGGTGGGCTAGGCTGTTTTATAGGAATTCACTAGAGAGATACAGCTGGTAAAGCAGTTGTTTCTTTCTCAAAGCTGCAGATTTTACAAGCTGTACTTATCCCTATGCTTCCCAGGCCTTTCCAGGTGTGATCATCTCATGGCTGTGTATTCACTGGTTTGGCCCCAGTGCCTGGCTGGAAACACCTTGGCCTTCTTGACCCTCTAACTGGCAACAGGGCCAGGTGAATGGTAGCTGGAAATAGAAACCAAGCTGTGTGGCTCCAATGCAGCACCTCAAATCCTTTGCCAGGCTGGCCCCAGTTTAACATCTGGAGCCAAGATGTGTGGTATTCACATAATTCTCTCTCCCAGAATTTTCCTGGGAAGCTGTGAGAAAGCTCACAGAAAGAAGAAAAACAATTCTTATCTCTATTTGCTGCACCTGTTGTTTGGCACATGTGGAATGTGTTATGGAGATTGTTTATCAAAGAGTGATTTCTTAACTGGACACTGGTGATGGGTGTTTGGATTGATTGACCAGTTAGGTCAAAGCTGTGTCGTGGCTGTCTGTAAGGGTCACAGGTTTTTCTTTAGTATCCTTTTAGCATAGTATAGTATTAGTAATAGTGTAATATAGTATAATACAGTGTAGCTTAATAAAGCAGTTGTTCAGCCTTCTGCAATCATGGAGTCAGAGCCTTTTATTCTGACGACAGGGGGTCAGCTGCAATAAAGATGGAGCACCTGGAGCAAAGCACTGTCATGAGAGACGACTCCTGCCAGCCAGGCCATCACTGCTGTGCAGGGTCACAGGTCTGGTCTCCTCCCAGGCTGGAGCCCAAGGAAGGGTGGGACGGGAGCGGTCTCCAGGAGGTCTGTTCCTTTGGACAATCGGTGTGACTCCCTTGCGTGTCTTTCAGAGAGGGCATGCACCAACCACTGTGGACCCCTTGCCTTCTTGCTGCAAGCAAGGATCTCCTGAAGGGATGCTGGAGCAGGAGTCTGCTGTGCAGGTAGAAGGGGGGAAGGGGCGCGTTCGCTGTACTGTAGTGGGCTCTAGGCCCTACAGAGAGCCTGGAGCTGCTGTCACTAGACCTCATTTGCCACTTCAGTTCCATCTCGGTGTCCTCCATTTGGGACTGTGCCCAGCCAAGGTCTGCAGGGACCTGTGGAACACCTCAGGTCTTCTGCTCGCTGTCTCCAGCCCAGCCTGCTTTGTGTGGCACAGACCAAGAGACAGTGTGGTTCTGGCCACAAAACTGTTTCATTTTGCTTTATGAGTTTCATCTTCCCTTGAACTATTTGAAGAGCAGGGTTCATGCCCATGGGCTCCTCCCTGCTAACAACTCACAAACGTGTTTATGAAGTGTGGCTCAGGCATGACCTTCACTAAACACTCTCCTCCAGCAAGATCCTGACGTAGGACGACCTGTAATCTCCAGACTCCAGACAGGGGTTGTTGTGCTGGCTTGCAGTCAGGGGTGTGAGTGGTGCAGTCCAGCTGCTGATAAACCTCTTCCTCTTGCATGATAGGGTGCAGTCCAGCTGCTGATAAACCTCTTCCAGCCTGCTCATGGTTGGTTTGGCTGCAGCATTCAGCTGGGTTGATCAGAGCATTAAGTGGGTTGATCAGAGCTGCAGACCCTGGCTGTCCAGGGTGAGCTGACCTTCTCCTTGCAGTGATGACATGCATGCATTACCTGAGGGTGAGTACCTGGGCATGGTCAGGGGTTCGTTGGGCAGCAAAAGAGGAGAGGAATCAGGTCAGCTGGTTTGCATGAGGGAGTTTAGGTCTATTCTGGCTGGTAATATGAACTTCAGCCCAAAGATAACGCCTCTTCTCCCCAAACAGTTGCTGCTAAGTGGACTTCAGACTAGCAGGAAGGGTTTGCTGCCCTTCTTAGGTCATTGCTAACTTGCCTAAGGTCATCCTTGGAGCCAGTGACAGTGCCTGGCATCGAAACCAGGTCCCTCAGTGCTGTATTTGCCTTGTCTTTCTCACCACTGCTTTACTGGGAGAAGGGAGGTGCCCCAGGCGTGGAGTTTTTGCAGTGTTGTGATGGTAAATGTGGATCCCTGTGTTGTCACCTTTCTGCCCTGGGACAGGTGCACAGGGTGATGTTTCTGTCTCAGCACAGTGCTGCGCTAGCTCTGCTGTGGAGCAGGTGGCTGGGCTGCAATGGCTTTGCTTGCACGTCCTCACCAGGGATCTGCTGGCAGAGATATATTACCAGGCCTGTGCTCCTGGTGCTTTTCTGTCAATGCTTTCTTCCCTGCATGGCTTCCAGAGGTTGCACCCCAAGTGCTGGCCAGGCAAGCCTGGCTTAAGGCTCAAGAGAGTAAATCTATGGTAGCCACAGCACAAGGACTGTAGTGTGATACCACCCAGCATGCAGATCCCAGCAGAAAGCCCCCTCCTAAGCACTTTTGTTCTTGCAGGCAAAGCAGGTGTGCACTAGTCCTGCTGGAGGAGAGGTAGGGCATGAGTCACAACAGACTGCAGGAATCAGGAGCAGTTTATAAGTGTCACTAGGAAAGAAAAGGAAGCTTCTCCACAGGGCAGATCCTGATGGTATGATCTGGACTCCAGCACCTCACCTGAGCATGAGAGCTCTGACAGAGCCCAGGTCAGGCTGAGGCTGGTCCAGAAGCTGTATCTTAGTCCCAGGCTGACATCAGGCAGGCTCAGAGCATGTCTCTGATTCCCTCCTTGCAGTGTCAGCACGCTAGAACCCTCTCAGCTCCCCAGTGTTTATTGCACAGACCTGCCTGAACCATGTCATGGTCCAAAAAAGGTAGTGCATCAGGAAAGTAGGAGAGAGAAAGCCGTTGCTCTGCTGCTGCATCTGTCTCGGCGGCTGTAAATGTTATGTTATTAGAAGAGGTGTAGTGCCTGAGCAAAGAGCTCTCATGTATTGTCTTCAGTCACAGTCTGTATATTTTCTGATGAGGTAAAAATAGCTTTTCTTTTTCAGGATATGCAGAGAGCAGAAGCTCCTGCTAACATCAAAGGAGAGTGACAGCTTTCCCCTGGGTGTGCGTGGCCTGAGCTAGCAGGAGCAGTAGCTGTGTTAATTCTTGCCTCGCTTTCACTCTGTGTGAAAGGAAAGATGTTCAGGTCTCCTTTTCCTGCACAGGTCTCTGGACCAGCCTCTGTTTCTCTCTCCACTGCTGCTGGAGACCCTGCACTGTACTTCAAAGGGAAAGTGATAGTTTGCAAATGACAGAACAAGGTCTTGAACATGTTACTTAGAAAATCCATTAGGCAGCAGGCAGGTACTGCAGGCTTTCACAGAGCTGCAGACTGTAGCCCTCCTGGGGATCCTTATCAGAACCATCAGTCTGCTGTGTAGGGGCATCTCCTTGCTGCCTTGCTCTGTGCAGATTAAGCTGTTTGTGATATCTGCCCTCCTCACAGTTCTGAACCTGTTCCAGCTGAAGCAGCCAGCAAAGGGGACCCATGAGTGGGGAAGGAAGGAGCCAAATGGCAAGGCAGATGTCTGTATCTGAAAATGCTCAGCAGGGACTGAGTTAACCTTTACCCTGACCTGAACACCAGGGGCAGTCTGGAACTACCTCTCCTGGTAAGAGTGCACAAAAATGGGCTTTCCAAAAGCTCATTCCTGGTGATTATGTAATGGTGGAGGATTGTGCACGGTGGAGAGGCCAGTCTGATGCTGGGACTGGAAAGCTTGCCCTCTCTTCAGCACTGGAAAAATGCTAATTGACAGGTTGCTTCCCTTCCCACAAACCTGCCAGGGGCCTTCCTTCCCTCCTTCTTCTGCTTTGGGATCTCTCCTTTGCCAGTTGTGTCAAGTTCTTCTCCAGCTCTATCCTTTGCACAGGAACGTAAACAGATCTTTCACTTCCTGCATGTTCTGATTCACCTGCTGCAAGATGGTTGAGCTTCCCCTTGCATCCTGCTCTGGGGATCTCTGCTGGGTGTAGCAGCCATCATCCTCTGTGGTACCTGCTTTGGGGCCGTTGTGAAACCTCCACTAAGCAGAAATGAGCATGGACAAAGGGTTTACTCAGGCTGGTGCATGAAATGAGAACAAACTCATTTGGCAGATGCCTTCCAGAGATGACTTCTTGTGCCTTGACTCTCATCATGGCTCCTATTAAGATCTGCAGACCTGTGCTAAATCATGTGGGCAGAGGTGAGGATGATGGGAGAACGGAACTTAAGCATATGGATTTATCTGTCTTGAGTCATGTGGATAGGGGTGAGGATGATGAAGGAATAGAATTTAAGCATCTGTGTTTATCTTTTCATCAGATGATTTTTTTGTTGCATTGCATTAAATCAGTCTTACAAATTTTCCCAATGCTTCTGCTTTTCTCTTTCTTCTGGGTTTGCAGTCTCTGCCTCTCCTCTGTGTTCTGCTGGCTGACTGCCTGAGGCTTTGCTATTGTGGCCTCTCTGGAGATGCTGTATTCTGCTGAATGCTGCCTTCTACTCAGAAGGCAGAAACCTGCCAGTAGGTTTTGTTTCTGCTGCAGGGCCCATTGAAAGCATCCAGTTTCTGTTAATACAGATAGGAGAAAAAGTTCCTGTAAGAGAGACAGTATGGCTTCTGTTTCTGAGCACTTTAAGTTGAATCTCATCTATTCACTGATTATCCTATAACACCTAGCCCTAGGTGTTATCCCTAACTGCTCTTAATCTTAGCAGCTCTTTTAGTGTTTTGAGGACTGACAAATTGTTCTCATCTGATGAGAAAGGATTGAGGTTATCACCTGCAGAACTGTGATAGTTTGCAAGGCAGAGAGTTCCAAATGAGCATTGGCTCCAGAGACATTCCTAGGTTGGAGAGTTACTTAAAAGTAAACCAGTACACCAATGCGAGGTTTTGGTGTTTCTGCTGGAAATAATGCCTCAAAGGTGAGGATCATGCCCACCGTTGTACACAAGCCCACATGAGCAAGGAAATGTCCAAGCAGATGGCAAGGGTTTATCACACGTCCTCAGCTGGCAGCACTGACTTTAGGATGTCAGTGTCACTGACTAGGACACTGGCACTAGTAGCTGGAAGTAACTGGATGACCTCTGAGATGTGAGCTGGACCTTCCCACAGCATCCAGCCAGGATGCCCATAGCAATATATGGCTTGGTGCCAGGATTTGTGTCTCAGTGCCAGTCCTGGGGTTCTTTGGCTGTTGGGGTGACTGTGTACTGCCCAGCCTTCTGGTGTTTCCTTGCTGGACCTCCTGTCTGCTGCTCCATGAGTCTGTGTCAGCTTGGCTGAAGAGACAAGTGGGCAGACAGGGTAAAGAGGGCAATGCAGCAGGATGTGTGTGTGCCAGGCTGGGGTAGTGTGGTGAGTTGCTTCTTGACTGTCTTTGTGTCCCGGAAAACACTGTGAGATCAGCACAAGTCCCTGAACTCATTTGTACTTGATCATCTACTTGCAGCATTTAGCAGCTCACACAGAGTAGGCTCCTGCCAAGTGTGGCCACCTTTAACAGCAGGAGCAATNCCAGCCAGGATGCCCATAGCAATATATGGCTTGGTGCCAGGATTTGTGTCTCAGTGCCAGTCCTGGGGTTCTTTGGCTGTTGGGGGGACTGTGTACTGCCCAGCCTTCTGGGGTTTCCTTGCTGGACCTCCCGTCTGCTGCTCCATGAGTCTGTGTCAGCTTGGCTGAAGAGACAAGTGGGCAGACAGGGTAAAGAGGGCAATGCAGCAGGATGTGTGTGTGCCAGGCTGGGGTAGTGTGGTGAGTTGCTTCTTGACTGTCTTTGTGTCCCGGAAAACACTGTGAGATCAGCACAAGTCCCTGAACTCATTTGTACTTGATCATCTACTTGCAGCATTTAGCAGCTCACACAGAGTAGGCTCCTGCCACCTTTAACAGCAGGAGCAATGCTGAGACCCTCCCTTTTGTTATCAGCCATGAGCAGCAGGAGCTTGTGGGAGCTCCTCCCTGGGTGTGAGTGAGAGCAGGCACTGCCAGAAGAGATTACAGCAGGACACTGACTGTGGCCAGGGACACAGCAGGCTTACAAACCTCTGACTGCAGCCCTTGAAATCCAGCCTGAGCCTCTAGTTTGACTTCCCCTTTGCTTTGCAGCCTTGGCCATGGCTACAATGCAATGGGCTCATGTGGTTCACAGGCATTGTTGCTGTGAGACAAGGAGGACCTGGGGAAAGGAACAGAAGAAGCTTCTCCTCAGGGCCAGGAGAGGGTGTCATGAGAATAAATTGGCTCTGAAACCAGGACAGAGGGAAAGGGAAAATTTAGATTGCCAGCAGAGAAGGGGAGATTTTTCCTGAAGGAAAAGAAAGGGGAGTAGAAGCACAGTCTGATGTGCTCTGCTAAGTTTTTGACTTTAGAAGGTCTTGGAGCACTTAACAAACTCCTGATCTGAGGCTTCTCTCTTGTAGAATTGCTGGCAGCAGCCTCCTGACACTTCACAGCTTGGATGTATGCAAGTCTATAGAGCATGATGCCTGTGTATAGGATTTAGCAGCCACATAAGAGTGCAAGAGGTAACACAACAGCAAGTGAGGCAGCTTATTTTCTTGCCTGGAATATCTCCTTCCTGGAAAATTGCTAGGAAGGCAAAGGAGAATGGAAAGAAACTCTGCAAACTCCAAATAAAGGCAAATCAGCAGAGGCAGCTCTGCATCTGGAAGCAGTTGCTCTGTGTCCTGGGGCACACAGCAAGTGACTGTGTGAGCATAAGGCACGGCTGTGCTGAGCTTTGTGCTTGTGAGTGGGTGGTGATAACTGTGGCTGGCTGAGTTGGGATGGTGCTGACTGGGATATGTGTGTGTATCTTCTCCATGTGCACATCTACTTGTGTTTGTGGGGTCTCTGCTCTTCTTGCTGGCAGTGCTCCCTTTTGCTGAAAGCTGGGAGGTGGCAGTGACCCAGCTTGTGCTTCCATTTCCTGGGGAGCAAATTGCCCTGAGCAGTAGGCAGGCGGTCCCATCGTGCAACCTGGCATCAGAGGGACAATATGACTGTGGATCTGCTTTTACCATTTGAGCTGAGCTATTCCATCTTCTCTGGTGGAATGTGTGGTGGGATTGCTGGTGTCTGATGCCCTGCATCTCTCTGTGCATCTCTGGAAGGTACATGCTGAGCATGGGGAGCAAAAGGGCAGCACCTCTGACACATTCCAGCCTTGGCATGTTTTCCAAGGCTCGGGCCCCAGCGTCCAGAGGGTCAAGAGGGAACCCCAACCCCTCTCCTCTGTGGCAGGAGTTACCTGTGAGTTGCCAAGCTCCTGGGCATATCTGTGGGGCTGCTTTTCCTCTGCTGTTCCTGAGGTGGTACCTGCAGCTCTGACCCCCTCCCTGCGCTTGGCAGCACTCATTTGCTTTCCGGAGGTGGCTTGATATTAAATATCCTGTCTGACACAATAATGGAGAGAAAATGAACAAATTCCATTAGCAGTTGGCGATCCCTGCAGGGTCTGCATTGGAGAGAGGACGGAGCCTGTATTTTTAGATAGAATGCAATGTAACTTACTGGCTCTCTCAAAGCTGGGGAGTAGATAACCAAGGAGGGAGAGAGGGGACACCAGGCTCAGGTTTCAGCCAAAGTGCCCGACTATGGCAGCACGAAAGGGCAGGTCCGGTCCAGACGTGGCTGTGAGTATTCAACACACTTCTCCTTCATGCCCACAGAGACCTCTGCTTTGCTTTTCTGCTTGCTTTCTGCTTGTAGTCTCTGCTGCTGGGTGTGCTGGGGCTTTGAGAGCCCCTTTGCTGCAGGGCCATGTAGAGTTTTACCATTTAATCTTCAGAGCTCCATGTCTGTCCCATGGATGATAGAGCCTGGCTGAGCTGTGCTTTGATTTTCCAAGGGTTTGCTGCCTCATCATCGATCCTGACCTGAGAAGCAGAGGCTTCTAGCAGTGTCTGGAGTTGGAAAAGCTCTTTGCATTCAGCCTGTTGCTTGAAGCTGTCAGTGCTTCCTCACTGGACCCCAGACGGCACGCGGAGCTCAGAGCATGAATGTGCACTTCTAAGCACAAGGCTGGCTTTGCCTTCTGCCTCTTGCAGTCCATCCTTCCGTGTGAGCAGGGCACTGAGGTGCTGTGTCTCCTCTGCGTTCACAGCCTTCCAGAGCCACGGGGCTCTTCCCTGAGAGATGGGGCTCTCCTCTGAGCTGGAAGCAAGCAGAGCCAGCTGGCTCGTGAGATCAGCACGTGTTCCCCCTGCACGCGGAGGCTGCGCACCGGCACGGGGCACGCTGCTGCTGCCCTCCCCCACCTGTCCTTCTGACCCATGGGCTGCCCCAGAGGGGCCATGGCACCTTGCCACCGTGGTGGTAGCCTGACCTGAGCTCTGTGCCTGGCCCAGCAGGGCCAGGTCACCTGTCTGTGGGCCACACCTCTACAGCGGGGAACAGGGTCCTAATGAGCCCAGGGCACGGCTGCCTTTCCCTGTCGTAGGAGTGTCAGGCAGAAAGGATGAGCTGGGGGAGGCAGATGGAGGAGACCAGGAGGCATCTGAGTTGTGCTGCTCCAAAGTCCCAATTCAAACATCTGAGACTGCAAAGAGAAGGGAAGAGAGGAGCCCTGAACCTGTGTGGTGCATCATTCTCCCTAATATGCCTCCAGTGCTTTTGTCTCTGGCTCTGTTGCTTCCAGCTCCTGTCCAGGAGCTTCCTAATCCTGGATGCTCCTCTGCAACCAGGCTGGGGGCAATACAGGATGGCTTGGGGGGGCAGAACAGAAGCTCTCCTAGCACAGGAGGTCCCTTGGTCAGTCCTGATGTGAGTGGTACAAGAGGGGTTCTGATTTTCTCTTGGAGCTGAAGACAGAGGAGTGTGTCCTGCACCCATGCCATGGATGTCCTGTGGCTCTTGGCTGCAGAGAGCCCTTTGGGCTGGCCCGAGCAGGCACATGCCAGCTCCAATTCCCAGTTCACAGACCCACATCACTGCATTTCCACCCTGTTCTCCAGCTTCTAGTGAGCCATGCCATTGTCTCCATTTGCTGCCTCACACTGCTAAGTAGTGTTGCTAAAAGTATTGTTGTGCCTTGCCTGGGCTGGCTGTGGTGTAGCAGGGAAGCACTGCCAAAAAAGAGAGTTGTGACTTTCACAGCTGGGAGTGCTCAGCTGGGGGCACTGTCCCTGGTGCCAGTACCCAAGCTCACCACTGCTGCTGCTACTCAGTGGCTTCTGGAGGAGGGTAGGGGTGGGCTCACTACAGCTCCACCAGTGTAGTTCCTCAGCCCAGGCATGGATGGGTTTCCTGGGCCAAGAGAGGCTGTCATGGTCCCTTCCTACTGTCCCCACAGTGTGATGGGACGAGCTGCAGACTTTCTGCCCCATTATCTGGATGCTCTTCATTTTAAGTCCAGGTCCCAGCCCTTCTTTTTCCTTTGATTTGGGACACCTCAGCCTGTCCCAGCAGTTCCCACTGTGACTTTCCTGGCCTCTGCCTTTTCTGCCTGGTTTGTGTAGTTATGTTCTCTGCAGCTGAGTGAAGAGTTGACCCAGTGCTGGTGGTGGGGGAGAACAAGGGGGCTCTGAGTTTCATGCTTTTTCTTTTTGTCCCCAAGGCTGATGCTGCAACCAGTTTCTTGAGAGCTGCAAGATCTGGGAATCTGGACAAAGCCTTGGATCACCTCAGGAATGGGGTAGATATTAACACCTGTAACCAGGTAGGTGAAACACACAGGGCTTCTGGTACTATCTCTACTTCATTGAAAATGTGGCTGACCAGAGGGCAGACCTGGAGCAGCTGTCTTTGGGGCCAGGAGGGCAGCAATACTATAAGGATCTGGGGAGCCTGGATGTACTGGCTGGAGCATAGCAAAGGACATTAACAGCTAAGCAGAGAGGGCTCCTTTAGTGTGACAAGCAAATGGGACAATTGGAAGAAGCTCAGCTGCTTCTCAGAGGGCAGAGCAGATAGCTGTGAAGAGTAGCACAGTGGCTGGAACATCACAGAAATGGCTCGTGGGGGTTGTTCCCCTTGCCTGCAGTGCTGCAGTGCTGAGGCTTTTGGATTCCTAGAAGTTGCAGTTTATCACAAGCAGTGAATGTTTGCAAAATGCCAGTTGTGGTGGTTTGGGAAGTGTTGGGCAGGAGGAGCCCTCCTCATCCTGCACAGAAACAGGTTTGTACAGGAGCAAAGAGCTGTAGGCGCTGAGGAATTGTTTGCACATCATCGTCAGAACATTTTGTATCTGTGTAGCTGCCAAATGCAAGTGGCTGAGCCTGAATTGGGGCAGATGCTGTAGGGACAGATTCAGGGGGCTGAGGCTGAGCAGGGGGAGCAGGCAGGCTGTGTGCTGTCACTGCTTTCTGGAGCAGTGGTGTTGCTGGGGAGGCTGACTCAGCAGGTAGCACAAAGGCACACTCATCTGTTTCAGTATCAAGTCCCCAAACCCAGTGAAGTTCAGAGCTGATTTGTGTGCTGTGGCAGCCAGTGCAGTTACTGGGCACAGGTTCCCACAGGGCAAGCAGTGTGCACCATGGATATTCACTCATTTCCCATAGCAAGCCTAAGAGGAGAGGGAGGATTTCTACATCCACTGGCCCAGAGGGGTGTGGGGTTCTGGAGAGGGCTTTGTACAGAATTACAACAGGGTGACTCATCCACAAGTTAAAGATGATGGCTTTGAACTTCTTTACCAAAGAGATGGTCTGTCATCAGCTATCTCCACTGACTTGCTTCAAGTCCTGTTTCCAACCAGATTTCTGGTGCTGGTGAGAACATTTAACACTTTGATGGAAAGACAATGGCTACAGCAATGTGAGGCTCTTCTCTCAGTGATGTCTTTGCACTGGTTCCTGCCATCTCCCTGAGGTTAGATGGCACTTTGGGGTTTCCTTCTGAGGAATATCAGACCTGTGGGAAAGGTCCAACCTCACATGTCCTGTATAGAATAAAGAGGGATATATGTGGTCAGACCTATCCCACAAGTCCTGTATTCTTACTCAAGTTCAGAGACCTTGACATGCCATCTGATCTTCATCCCGCCGATTTCACCTTCTTCATTGCTGCATCACTGTCTTCATCATGCACCTTTCGTGTTTCAAATTCCAGCATGGTCCCATCTCATCCATGAGGAGCTGGAGGACTGAGGATGAGTGCACATTGCTGCCAGGACCCTCACCAGCTGGGAACAGCACCGTGATGGCACTGGGTGCCCAGGAGATGGTCTTTGTTGAGGTGGCCAGTCCTGATGGGCAGTCCAGAGCAGGTCCCTGCTTTGGGACAGGCTAATTGTGAAGTCTCTGTGTCATTCTGTAGGGCTGCATTTGTCACATTGATAGCTAGTGACTGGGATTCTGGGAATTGTTTGCAGCATTTAGTGAGGAAAATACAGCACCTTTCTAATTATGCACATCCTGTGGCAGTTTTGGGTCAGATGAGCTGTCAAGCCAAAGCAAATGTGCAAAACAGCCTGTATTGTTCCTGGAGCAGAAATACCAATGGGCCACCAATGGGAAAAAATCTCCTGTGTTTGTTGCACAACTATTTGTTACAGGTTAATGATTTATCACATGTTTATAGCATTCAAAAGGTTATTTATGAATCCTTTGTGTAAAAAGACTTATGGTCTGAGGGGAGCAGCTGAGCATCTGTGGTCTTGCTCTCCATTTGTTGGTTATGTGAGTGTAACTGAGAAGAAGCTTGCATGTCTATGGCCACTCATCACTTACAGGACTTGTGAGGTAAGGGTCTCAGTGATTATCTGTGTGGGGTTGTGTAGGTGTGTCTTCATCAAAGAAACAGGGCTTGGCCAGAGAAGATGGACTCAGTGTAGCCAGACATGGCTGGGGAGCACTTCCTTTCAGTGGCACTGTTCTGTGGGTATTACAGAATAATAATTACAGACAAAGGTCCTTGGAAGCAGACCTTTTATGCTTGAGGCTTGATAGAATTCTGGAGTTGTGTGGTGAGGAAGCCTGTGTGTTTTTAGATTCTTGCTCTTGGTGCTGTAATCAGAGTTGAGCAAAAGAATCTGTGACTCTTCAGCTATGATCTTGGGCAGCTGGTGCTTTGAGTGAGAAAGAGTGGAAAACCTTATTGCAGTCTGAAAACACTCTTGAAGCAGTTCTGAGTTTAAATGGAGTGTTGAGGGCTGAACTGAGCCTCCCTGGGCATTTTCTGCTCCCCTACCAATATTTAGGTGGGGATGAAGCATTTCTGTGAAGTGACCTTCCAGTCAGGAGTTGAAACACATGGTTGGAAGGTGGAGTACTTGGTCAGGAGCAGGTGTCCCTCTGCCATGCAACAACGCTGTGTAGGGGCGAGTAAACCTAGCATATCCACCTGGGAGAAGTGAGGGACAAGGAGAAAAAGTGGCATCTGAAAATGCCTGTAGGTATTTAACCTCTTTTCCAGTAAATATCCCAGCCCTTTTGTTCACACCTGGGAAGTGGAAGAGGGTGTCAGAAATAACAGAGCAGAAGCTGTCTTAGTAGCCTTGAAGATGCTGTCTGACCTGGCACCCCTCCTTCTGACAACCTGGGGATGCTAAAGGGGCATTGGCCAGTCCTCTGCTCTTCAGGTTCCACATGCAGGAAAAAGGCAAGCTAAACTGGGGCAAACACAGAGATGTTCCTGGGAAGTCACTTGAGCTCTTTGGGAGCTTCCTGGAACTGGTAGAGCTTAACAGTGACACAGCCAACACCTTCTCTACACTCTTTGCTGAAGCTGAACTCTCAGGGAACAAAGCCCACCATGGGCTGCAGAACAAGGTACTGGTGGGCAGTCTGAAAGCCAGGGAGAAGCCAGCTTCTGGCCTGGAGGCTCACAAACTGCTGTGAATTAAATTTGGCTGCTGCTTGATAAAATCCTTGTCCAAAGCAGGGCTTCTCACTGCACATCTGTCTGTGTAAGTGTTAAAGTTTAAGGTTTGTGTGTGCACTTCCCCAGCAGTTGCGGTGCATCCTTGCTCTGGACTGTGCACAAAGCTCAGCTCTGTGCTTCAGGTGTGAAAAACCTGACTGTGAGGAGGGGCACCCCGTGGAAAGTCACTTGAGCAAAGACAGGAGTTGACACAAGGGATGTGCCATGAGCAGGGAGGACTGAAGCAGTTCCTGTGCCTCCAGCACATAAACCCTGAGCTGTGGTACCACCCATCCGTAGGAAATTGCCTACGTGGGCTGCATGTTTTGTTCACGGAGAAACCTCCAGCATTAGTCAGCAACTCAGCATTCAGTTGTGTGAAGTTTTCCTGGCAGCATGGAGACGTTTGTGGCACCACGGCTGCGTGTGCTGGATGTCAGTGAGGAGCTCAAGGACAGGGCAGTCGCTCCTGCCCCCACCAGCCTGGACTTTCTCCAGCATGGGCCAAGTGCCCACAGTCATGTCTGCACAGGAGCTCAGAGTAGGGTACTCCCCAGAGAGCTCCATCCCCAGATGATGGCTAATTCCCCTTTCCCACCTTTGCTTCCTCCAGAATGGGCTGAATGCCTTGCATCTGGCCTCCAAGGAGGGCCATGTGAAAATGGTGGTGGAGCTGCTGCACAAGGAGATAGTTTTGGAGACAACGACCAAGGTAAGTACAAGGAAGCCTGGCCACCCTGGTCACAGCTCTGCACACTGCCTTTGCTGCTGGACACAGCAGCAGTAGCTGAGCAGTGATCATCCTGTTTGCTGACAGCCCCCAGAGAGACTGTGCCAGTGGCAGAGCTTCTGGGCTGGGCCCTGAGACCAGGCTCTGGTTTTAGCACGGGCTTGGCATCTCTTGGTGGGTGGGAGGTGCCTCTCCCCAGTGGGGGCCATTGTGGACTTCAGAGGGGAGTAACATAAACCACAGCATGTGCTAGTCCTGTCTTACTAGCATTTCCTCCAGGCATGGGTTGCTGCCCCAGGGCAGCCCCTGCGTGTTCCAGCGCTGAGATGGCCTCGATACCATTGTCACAAGCCTGGAGAGCTCTGGTGCTCTGTAAATAACATATTGTTCTCTCATGCATCACCACAGCAGGTGTGGTTTTCTCTTGATGACAAGCAAGACAAAGGCACAAGCAAGCATGGCTGACAAATGAGCAGCCTTCAGCACTGGCTGAAGGGCTGTGAGAACAGGAGGAGGCCTCAGTTGCCACCTCCCTGGTGCTCTCACAGGGTTCTGGACACAGAGCAGAATCTGGCATTCTGCCACACCACCCAAAGACACAAGTCAGAAGAGCCTGTGTGTGCATTTTCCAGCCTTCTCATCATCCCTTATATCTGCTGGGATGCCTTGGCTACCAGGGTGCACACTGCAGTTTTGCTTGAAGACTGCCAGCTCAGCTCCCCCGTCCTCCCCCCTCTCCTCATCTCTCAGTGCTGAAGATGCACAGCACCTGACAGTGCATACAGCTTCTGCTGCCAGTAACTTCATGGGAGAGATGAAATCACTCTCTTCCCTGGCCAGCAAATGGGAAGGGTGGCTGGTTGGTTTACGGCAGGGATGGAACATGGAGTGAGAGCTGCATGGCCTTCTAAAGGTTTTCCTGGCCAGCTGCTCTGGTTGCATTCCTGTTAGCATGTCAGGCCCACCTTTCCCTCCCATCCTGGGTTGCTTCAGCCCCTGAGGACTGTTCTGTGATGTCTTTCAGAAGGGAAACACAGCCCTGCACATTGCTGCCTTGGCTGGACAACAGGACGTGGTTCGGGAGCTGGTGAACTATGGGGCCAACGTCAATGCTCAGTCCCAGGTAGGGTGACCTGGTCTGGAACAGGAAGGCACCCATCCTCTGTGATGGAGGTGTCCTCGTGGTGCCCAGCATGGGTATTTCAGCAGCCCTTTGCAATTTCCCTCTAGTCTTGTTCAGGAGCAAGGACTGCTCTGCCAGACTCCTGAAAAGAGACAAGTGTGCAAATGGTGTGGAGGGAGTCTTGAGGCACATGGGGACACCAGTGTGGTCTCTGTTGAGGGAGTCCCTGTCACACACAAGCATGCTGAACTTATCCTGGGAGGGCTCCTGGCGGATGCCTCCCTGGCAAAGCTTTGAGATCTCCAGCAACCCCTGAGTGAAACACCCTGTGCTTCCTCTGCTCTCTTCCTTGGGCCTGCTAGGGCTGAAAGCTCTTCAGATTTTGCCTGATGGGAGAATTGTCCCCGAAGCTAGGGACAATACTGGCAGTGAGCAGAAGGCAGTGTCTCCTGTAAGTTGACTCTTACGAAGCACTTTTTTTTTCTGGATAGTTGGAGCTTTGGGCTCCATCTCTCTGTGGTTGTTCCACTGTTGCCAGGTTGTTGTTTTTTTCTTTTCACACCCACAATGGATGCTTCTGCCCCTGTTCACTGACCTGGGAGTGTGGCTTTTGATGGGGGTATAGGTCTTCAAAGAACTCAAGAAACACAAGGAAGAGTTGTGCTGATGTTCGTGGCCCTGTGTTTGCAGAAAGGCTTCACACCTCTCTACATGGCAGCACAGGAGAACCACCTGGAAGTTGTGAAGTTCTTGCTGGAAAATGGAGCCAACCAGAATGTAGCCACAGAGGTAAGATCCTTGAGGAGGAACCTATGGCCCTGCATGTGGGGGCTACTGAGGGATGTGCTGGGTCCTGCCATGGCTCCTTGATTCCCTCCCTCTCCTTGGCAGGATGGCTTCACCCCACTAGCTGTGGCTCTCCAGCAAGGCCATGAGAATGTGGTTGCTCACCTTATCAACTATGGGACAAAGGGTAAGGTCCGTCTGCCTGCCCTGCACATTGCAGCCCGCAATGACGACACTCGCACAGCTGCTGTGCTGCTGCAGAATGACCCCAATGCTGATGTCCTCTCCAAGGTGTGTGGTTTTCCTATGCTGTCTCTGAGAGCTTCCCCACATCCCCAGGGAGAACAGCAGCTCGGTATGCTGTATTTACCTGTAGTTTCATCAGGGAGCATGTGTCTGGCTGGCTGATCCCTCCTTCTTTCTCTAGACTGGATTCACCCCTTTGCACATTGCAGCCCACTATGAGAATCTCAGTGTGGCCCAATTACTGCTGAACCGTGGAGCCAGTGTCAACTTCACACCCCAGGTGAGTGCAGGGTGGGAAGCTACTGGGGCTTGTGCTGCTCCAGCACCAGAGGAGGATGCTGTGCCTCCTATTCATGCAGGGTGCAGCAGCAGCTGCCAGAGCATGCTGGTGAGGTGGGACTATGCAGAAAGTAGCACAGAGGCATGGGGAGTTGCAATTAATAACAAGCATGGGCCTTTTCTGCTGTCTCCCTTCTGTTAAAAGCAGCCATGCATCCCTGAAAGCTCTTGGGGACCTTGTCTCCAGGCTGAGGGAAAGCTGCTGCTGCTGCTGCAGGGCAGAGCTCATAGAACCTGCAGTTAGGCTGCCTCTTCCAGACCCAAAGGTGAAACCCAATCCATGAGCTGGTGCTTTCCTACAAGCTCTGTGTAGCTTCTGTCTGCAGCCTGTAGCTGCACTGCCCTGTTAAACGAGCTGTTCCCCAGTGCTGTCCCTGGGCAGAGATGCAGCTCTCCCTGCCCTCTCTCCTTTGTTTGTCTCTTGCCTTCTTGAAAGAGAAGGGGCTGCTCCTTCTTGACAGAGTGCCATTCCTCCTGACAGAATGGGATCACTCCCCTGCACATAGCTTCCCGCCGGGGCAACATCATCATGGTACGGCTGCTGCTGGACCGCGGGGCCCAGATAGAGACAAGGACCAAGGTGAGAGCACTTCTGCACACAGCCCATCTTCACGTGGGCCATCTCCCTCCCTGAGCTCCTTGTGCCCAGTGTTCACCCTGCAAACATCTTGCTGGGAATGTGAGAGAAGGTCTCTGGTGCACTAAGGGGATGGACCAGCTTTTTTGCTGGCACATATAGGGGTGAGAGAAGGCTGCTTGGCTACAAAGGTTGTGCCCTGGGAGCTGAGGCCAGGCTCAATTTTGCCTTATTTTTCAGACAAGTCCAAAGTCCCTGTCAGTTCTCTGCCTCAGGGAATCCTGCTCTTCCATGCCATACTGAGCCCTTGAACCCTCCTCTCTTCCCAGGATGAGCTGACCCCTCTCCACTGTGCAGCACGCAATGGACATGTGAGAATTGCAGAGATCCTCCTGGACCATGGGGCTCCCATTCAAGCCAAAACCAAGGTACCCAGGTGACTTGGTGGGGCTGTGATTGGTGCCAGCTCCCAGGGCAGCACAGTGGGGTAACAAGCTGTGCACAGTTGCTGGATGGCACCCGTGACTGGCTTGGGGCTTTTTTTGGCCTGACAAGGGGTAAGAAGCTTCCTGCCCTACTTGGCCCTAGCTGGAGTCCTTTGCCTGAGGGCTTCATCCTTCAAAGGGGCCGTTCCTGAGAAGGGGATGGCCTGGGTACAGTCTGCCCCAGGCAGCAGCTCTTCAGGCCCTTCCCTTCTCTCGACATTGCCCCTCTGTAAGTCCCAGTGAGGGATCTTGAGGCTTCTCTCTGGTAGCACCCTGGGAACGAGCTGTCTCATCTGCCCTAGAGTAGAGTCTGGGGGTACAAGGCAGGGGCTGGGTGGGGTGCCTGGACCCTCCAGGCCCAGCCCTGAGGCTCTGCTCCACGGTTGCAGAGCGGCTTGTCGCCGATCCACATGGCAGCGCAGGGCGACCACCTGGACTGCGTGCGCCTGCTGCTGCAGTAGGCTCCTCTCTGGTAGCACCCTGGGGAACGAGCTGTCTCATCTGCCCTAGAGTAGAGTCTGGGGGTACAAGGCAGGGGCTGGGTGGGGTGCCTGGACCCTCCAGGCCCAGCCCTGAGGCTCTGCTCCACGGTTGCAGAACGGCTTGTCGCCGATCCACATGGCAGCGCAGGGCGACCACCTGGACTGCGTGCGCCTGCTGCTGCGGTACAGCGCCGAGATCGACGACATCACCCTGGACCACCTCACGCCACTGCACGTGGCCGCGCACTGTGGA
>VZRH01002093.1:576676-613828 GCA_013397555.1 Urocynchramus pylzowi
GGTGGGTGGGCTGGACCAGGGGAGAGGGACTGGGAGCGTTCCTGCAAATGACTGTCCATCTGTCTGTCTGCAGAACGGCTTCACGCCCCTCCACATCGCCTGCAAGAAAAACCACATCCGTGTGATGGAGCTGCTGCTGAAGACAGGTGCCTCCATTGATGCTGTCACTGAGGTAGGTGGGATGAGCCCATCCTCAGCTCTCTTGCTTCTACATGTACAGTGTGGGCAACGTGGCAGGATGTCCCTGTTGCTTCTGTCACACCCCAGGGACCTTTCTTGGTGCTCTTTGCAGCTCAGAGCTTTTTTAGTCTGGCAGTGTCTTCCTGAAGGGCAAGGAGATGCAGGGGAGACAGCAGCTCTGTGTTTCCTCTGCACTCACCTGCCAGGCTCCTGGAGCAGACTGGGGACTCAGATTTTGCCTGTGCTGAGACATGCCCTGGGGAAAAGGAGGAGGGGACATGTTAGGATCTTCTCTGCTTTCTGAGATGACCCCAGGTGTTGGTGGAAGCCGCTTTTCCCAACCCAGCTGTCCAAGAAGGAGTCAGGAATCTTCTGCTCATGCTCTCAGTGATGTTTATTGTCTCTTATCTAAAATATTTTCTGTCTGACCCGCTGAGCTCTGGCTAGCAGGTCAGTCCAAGGCTCACACCCCTCCCACAGGGCTGGTGCTATCTTTTATACTATGAACTACCTATTAGATATTTACAATTGTGTGCCAATCCCTAACACCTGTGTTAGACAGTGACTTTCTACTCTGAACCAATCTAAAAATGCCAGTATCACCTAAAAGATGGATGTTAGGAAGAAGAAGGAAGAAGGACAGGGCACGCCCCAATCCCTCCATCTTAGGGTTTTAAACCCCCCTGTACCAAATCCCAGATTTTCTCCTTTCACCCTCTAACTACTGCTACTGTGTTGTCTAAACTTTTGTGACTTGTGATTCCTCATATAAACTTGGTAATTTGTCCCATGGGCTGAAATCAAAGCCCCAAGCGTTTTTGGCCTCCTGCCAGGGCTGCCCAGACCCCCGTCCAGGGTTTGGGGCACGGAGAGGAATGTCTTGGATTCCGACAGGGACAGTAAGAGATATTGCCAAGGCCACGAGTCCTATCTTGGTTTCTGGCCCCTTTCTCTTCACAGTCCGGCCTGACCCCCCTGCATGTGGCTGCCTTCATGGGACACCTGCCCATTGTCAAGACTCTGCTGCAGCGTGGAGCCTCTCCTAATGTGTCCAACGTGGTGAGTTCCACCCTGGCTGGGGCTTTGGGAGCTCAGCTTATTGGGGTTTAGCAGGATATCCAGGTCCTGCACCTTCTGTTTACCTGAGCAGTCCCTGGTGCCCTCTGCTTTGTGCTGGCACGAGGAACCAGTAGGGGCTGCAGGCACTGCTCTCCTCTGTTCAGAGCAGAGGAATGACTGCAGGAAGGCATTTTCCCTCCTTTGGCCTTACCACTTTATCCTGTCTTTGGTGCAGAAAGTAGAGACTCCTCTACACATGGCAGCCAGAGCTGGGCACACAGATGTGGCAAAGTACCTGCTGCAGAACAAAGCCAAAGCCAATGCTAAGGCCAAGGTAGGTGCAGAGGACCCGTGTGATAATCAGCTCTGGGAACAGCTGGTGCCGGGTTTCTTTGCTGTCACATGCCCAGAGCGCTGCCTACCAGGGGCTGTGCAACAGTGGGAGCAGGGCTGGGATCCCTTTGGCATCACAAGAAGGGGCTGGTCCAGGCTGCCCAGACAGCTTCTTTGCCACCCTCACAGGACGACCAGACTCCTCTGCACTGTGCTGCACGCATCGGCCACACTGGCATGGTCAAACTCCTTTTGGAGAACAATGCCAACCCCAACCTGGCCACCACAGCAGGGCACACGCCCCTGCACATCACTGCCAGAGAGGGGCACATGGACACAGCCCTGGCCCTGCTGGAGAAGGGAGCCTCACAGACCTGCATGACCAAGGTAGGCTGCTGAGTCCACTGCTGCAGGCCTCGCCCAGCTGAGGCAAGGCTGGGCAGGCTGGTGGCACAGTGTCCCTGTCGCAGGAGGGGCAGCCTCCTCCTGTGTTGTAGCAGGTGCCAGCACTCTCTTCATCTCTGCCACCCTGTGATGGGCTGCCTTTCTCCTCAGAAAGGATTTACCCCTCTCCACGTTGCAGCCAAGTATGGAAAGGTGGACGTGGCAGAGTTGCTGTTGGCACATGACGCTCACCCCAACGCAGCAGGGAAGGTGAGTTGCTTCTGTGAGAGGAGTGGTCTCGTATGGGGGGAGGCTCTGTCTCACCTGTCTGTACTCTCTGCCCCACTACAGAATGGCCTGACTCCACTGCATGTGGCTGTGCACCACAACAACCTGGAGATTGTCAAGCTGCTGCTTCCCAAGGGGAGCTCCCCACACAACTCAGCCTGGGTAAGTCTGGGCTGGGCTTCCCGGGGGATGTGGGGATGTGGTGTGTTCCCACCTGCCAGTGTGGGGCCACCACTGCCCTCAACCCTGGCACTCAAGGAATGTATAAGGGACTGATCACCACCAGCCTCTCTCCGAGTCTGCTGCTCATGCCTGCCTATCCTCACACCACGTGGAGCAGGCAGGGTGCCAGGCAGCGGTCCTGTTCCAGCAGACAGGCTGTGTCAGGGATGGTCCTGCTAGCAGCATGGTGGTTGTTGCGTGGGGAGCGTGTTTCCATGGCAAGACCTGCAGAGCAGCGCTGCGGTCTGGCAGTTTGGGAAACCACAGGCAAATGTTTGCATGCAGCTACGAAGCAGTGAGTCAGAAAACCCACAAGCTTGTGAGAGTCACCCGGCTCTGTCTGAGCATGGGGAGCATCTCCCCACAGAGCACACCAGCAGGCGCCTCGCTTCCCGCGTTGTTTGCAAAAGCTGCATCCTCAAAACAGCCAAGTGGCTGGTGGTGCCAGCCCTCCCCATCTGGCACTTTCCTCTCCCCTGTGCAGGCTGCCGGCAGACATGCTGGGCAGGCACCGGGAGCAGCCGGTCCCGGTGCCAGCCCCCGCCGCTCTGCGTCACCGGCAGCCTGCACGTCAGCCTGGGCAGCGGGTGTCTGCCAGCTGCTCCGCTCCTGCAGCGTGGCAGCAGAGGCAGGGCTCAAGGCCCTGCAGTCTCTGCCTGAATACTAATGCTGTGTATTGGGAGTTTAGCTCCACACCTCAGCCAGGCGCATTCCAGGATGCGTCTCTGCCCCAGCTTTTTGCAGCCGCAGAAATTCATGCGTAGAAAACTCCAGGACAGCCTTTGCAGTTGAACCTGAAGCAGGTGGTCTTTGAAAACCCCGTGCTGACTTGGCTGGAAGAGTGAGTGGGATTTAGTGTCAGGGTCAGGGCCGGTTGCTGTCAGAGAGATGGTGAGGGGGAGGCAACCCTGAGCTCTGGAGGCAGCTAGGATGGGCAGGCCTGGCCTGCAGAGAGGTAGGGTGGCACCTCCTGTCCCTTCTGGTCTGCTTGGCAGGGCTGAGAACTGCAATGAGCCTCTCTCCCTGCAGAATGGGTACACCCCCCTGCACATCGCTGCCAAGCAGAACCAGATGGAAGTGGCCAGCAGCCTGCTGCAGTATGGGGCTTCTGCAAATGCTGAGTCTATGCAGGGAGTCACTCCCCTGCACCTGGCTTCCCAGGAGGGGCATGCAGACATGGTGGCACTGCTGTTCTCCAAACAAGCCAATGGCAACCTAGGCAACAAGGTAAGTTGTCCCAGAGCATCCTGCCAGGCTGGAGGCAAACAAGCCAGCAGAGAGCAGCAGTCTGGATGGTGGTCCAGGCCCCTGTGCCTCCCTGCCTTTGGGCAGCAGTTTACACTGTCAGTCAGTTTGCCAGGCTGGAGACCCGACAGAGTCTCTGCTGTTGGACCTGCAGTGATGGCAGTGCCTCTGTGCTGAGACCTCCTCTCTTTGCAGAGTGGCCTGACTCCTCTCCATCTTGTGGCCCAAGAGGGGCATGTGCTGGTTGCTGATGTTCTAGTGAAACATGGAGTCACAGTGGATGCAATGACCAGGGTAAAGTAGTGCATTGACCATGGCTTTGGTGAAACACATGAGGGAACTACTTCTAGGCCTGCTCAGGGAAGAGCATTTATTTTCTTTTTCTTTGTGCAAGAGACTCCCTTCTAGCAGGCATCCTTACCATTTTGCCTGTGTCCTGGGGACTTTTCCTCTTCTTCCCCCCCCCACCTCTCTGGAGGGGTGATTCTTGCCTGCTCCTACAGCTCACCTCTGTACCTACAGGTACAGCATGGTTTGAAGCCCTGTGCTTTGGTCTTGGGCTTTTGGGAAGCCCCCCCATGTGTGCCTCATCCTTCATGAGTGAGGGCTTGCCTGTGGGATGAGCATATCCAAGCCAGAAGGGCAGTAAGCAGTGGTGAGGGCAGACTGAGACCTGATCTTGTCTTTCAGATGGGCTATACCCCGCTGCATGTGGCCAGCCATTATGGGAACATCAAGCTGGTGAAGTTTTTGCTGCAGCACCAAGCAGATGTCAATGCCAAGACTAAGGTACAGAGGTGTCCTGTGCTCCAAGGACCCTTCTGCCATGGGCAACAGCGTGCAGGTTGAGGGGGAAGTGGAGCTGTCCCCATGCTCCAGGCACAAAGCACCGTGTGTGAGGCCTGGGGGCATTTCTGGGGCAGCAGACTTACAGAACTGACTGCAACATCCTCTGTCCTCCCCTGCAGCTGGGCTACACCCCCCTGCACCAAGCAGCACAGCAGGGCCACACGGACGTGGTGACACTGCTGCTGAAGCACGGCGCGTCTCCTAACGAGATCAGCACGGTGAGCACAACGCTTCCCTGCACCTCTGCACTCCGTGGCAGTTGCCTGAGCTGCCCTGTGGCTGCTGCTGACCCTCTTTCCTCTGTGCACAGAATGGCACCACTCCCCTGGCCATCGCAAAGCGGCTCGGCTACATTTCTGTCACAGACGTGCTCAAGATTGTCACAGAGGAAACCGACATCCCGGTGAGCCCCTGGCTAAACCAGGATGCTCTGGAGGAGGGCTGGGGCTGGGAGCAGCCTGGGAAAGGTCTGCAGCTGGGTGCCTAGCCCAGGTGTAAGGAGTCAGCTGCAGATAGCTGTGCAGCAAAATGCTGCCTTCCTCTGACTCTGCTCTGCTCTGCTCCCACAGTCAGTTGGCGACAAGCACCGCATGAGCTTCCCAGAGACTGTGGATGAGATTCTGGATGTGTCAGAGGATGAAGGTGAGGGGTGGGAGTTGGGCCACACCATCCCAGAGATCTGCCAGCTGGGTCAGTGTGGCAGGCAGCAGCCAAGGGGATGGCACTGGTGTTCCTGCTGGAACAGGGACACCCCCAGGCCAGGGAGCTGTGTGGGCCCTGCTGTGGTCTTGCAGAGAGGACGAGGGAAGCCCACCAGACTCCTGAGGTGGCTCCTCCTGCCTTGGGTGCTTCCCTGCACTATGCAGGGGGGATATGTCTGGACATCTCCATGATCCCACGCCCCAGGGACTGTGCAGAGAGCCCTTGGGCATGCAGAGCCCCCACTGTGCCTTGCTCAGGCAAGGAGGGTACCAGCTCCCAGCCCAGCTGTAGCTGGTTTGCTCCTGCACCCTCCCACCAATACCTCACTTTTGCCTCTTCTTACTTTGCAGGCACTGCTCATGTCACAGTAATGGGTATGAAATGTGTCCCCTGCCCCAGCTCAATGGCCCATTTCACCCCATGGCCACTAACCATCCGCACGCCATGTCCATCTGCTGAGCCTTGCTGCTGGTCTGTGCTCTCCAGCACCAGGCCTGCCATCCTATCCTGCCAGTCCATGTCCGTGCTGCTTGCTGTGGTGTGACTGCATGAATGGGCATCCTCCCACTCAGGAGGACCCTGACTCCCTTGTCAGACCCAGGCCCTGTCCATGGCAGGTGGAGGAACTGGTACTGTGACAATCCCTGGTGTCCCTCTGCAGCTGCCCCATGCCATCCTGACCAGAGTGGGGATTAACCTGAGAGGTCAAGGGTCTCTGTGCTGCTGTGGTCCCCTCCCCATCTCTGGGGCACTCTGCTGCAGGAAGTGCTGGACACCCTCCCACAGGGCACTGGCCAGAGCCAAACTCTGATGAGCTAGTAAGCCAGTGGTCAGCACCAGCAGAGCTCTGTACCTCCAGTGGGGTGTTGGGGCAGCCTCCTGCAACCCCAGTCATGCCTATGTCCCTGTCCCAGGCATCAAAGTGTAAGGTGTCCCCTGCACTGTGTTTGGTGCTGTGAGAAAGAGGTTAGTGAGCAGCCAGATTTCCCAGTGGCTCCCACAGCTCCTGTCCGGCTGGCCTGCCCTGCCAGCAGACCCATTCTGGCAGACAGCAAAGCCCTCCCTGTGTCTGGCTGAGACCCAGGGGGCAAGTGTGTGTGTGTGTGTGTGTGTCCAGCAGTGGGAGCAGGGATGGGCCCTGGCTCCAGCCCTGACGGGGGGTTGGGGGCAAGGGCTGGATATCTGTGTTGCCTTGTCCATCTGCCTCTGCTTGCTGAGCCAACTCTTGCTTTCAGAGGAAGAGCTGATTGCACCAAAGCCCAAGACACCTGATCTTAGAGACCAGGAAGGCAAAAGGGAGATACTGGAGTTCATGACCACAACGACACTGGAGCAAACGTAAGAGCCACTGTATGGTGGGGAGGGAGCAGGTACAGGGCACAGGACCAGCCTTGTGCTGGGCAAGGGGCACATAAGGCTCCGGGCAAGGAACAGATCACTGAGCCCTCACCAGCTGGCATAGCAGGCAAAGCTGGTCAGTGCTGTTCCTGCACCAGGATATGGGACTGCTGCTCAGTTTGCCTTTGTCCAGTGGCCCCAAGCCTCTGTGGGGATGGGCAGGGGCTGAAGGACCCTACTAATTCCGTGGCTGTCACTGCCCTCTCCTGCCAGGGTGGAGTCTCCAGCTGTCCTGCAGGTCCCCTGCATCCCACCTGAAACCGTGGTGACCAGAGCTGAGGAGACTGAGCAGGTAGGACCTGTGGAGACAGAAGCTGAGCAAGTCAGCCTGCTGCATGCACCCTCGGTGTCCCCACAGGAGGTGAGCATGAGATACAGCCTGCCATGGCCTCCCCCAGGCATTCCCTGCTGGGGAAGCTCCCCCATCACCACAGAGCTCGAGTGTGTGATGGGTAATGGGCACTGACCTGGTGGTACAGGACTGTCCAGTGAGGATTGTGTAAGGGTGGTCGGGCTCCACAGCCACAGACAGGACCCTTTGCCCACAAGGTCTCTTCCCTGCCTTACACAGCCCTCCAAAGAGTTCGACGAGGACTCTCTGATCCCCAGCAGCCCTGCCACTGAGACCTCAGACAACATCAGCCCAGTGGCCAGCCCCGTGCACACAGGGTGAGTGCCCAGCCTCATGTGCAGCACACACATGCTCTGTTCACGAGCTGGCTGCAAGGTGCCCACGTGCCCATGCCTCTGTCCACTCCAGGTTCCTGGTGAGCTTCATGGTGGATGCTCGGGGTGGCTCCATGCGGGGCAGCCGGCACCACGGTCTGCGCGTGGTCATCCCGCCCCGTGCCTGTGCTGCGCCCACCCGCATTACCTGCCGCCTGGTGAAGCCCCAGAAGCTCCCTGCACCCCCACCACTGGCTGAGGAGGAGGGTCTGGGCAGTCGGATCATTGCTCTGGGGCCTGCTGGTGCCCAATTCCTCAGGTGAGCACAGCTGGGAAAAGAGCAGACCGGGCTGGCCATCCCAGGGTCATCCCTCAGGGCTGGGAACAGTTCTGGGTTCATCTGGAGGGCTTTACCATACATGGCAAGACTTCTGCCTGTATCTGCTTCTTGAGGTGGCCAGAGGAGACATCCCACCTCTTGTTGGGTGCAGCATGTTTCTGGCACGGGTCAGAGTAACAGAGCAGTGTCATAAAAGCCCTGAGCAGCCCTGTCCCACCAGGTGCAGAGCCCTCTTTTGCAGAGAGAGGAGGTCAGCCGTCCTTCTCCCCCAGGGCCCAGGGTCATCTGGCTGCCTGCGTGTCCTTGTGGCAGCTTGTGGGTGCCAGTGACCTTCCTCTGCTATCTGCAGCCCTGTCATTGTGGAGATTCCACACTTTGCCTCGTATGGGCGTGGAGACCGTGAGCTGGTGGTGCTGCGCAGCGAGAATGGCTCTGTCTGGAAGGAGCACCGCAACCGCTACGAGGAGAGCTACATGGACCAGCTGCTCAACGGCATGGAGGAGGGTGAGCGAGCCAGGAGGGCAGGAGCTCCACACTGACAGCTCCCTGCAGGCAGGGCTGCGCTGGCCTGCGAGGTGGAACGGGGCTGAGCGGGGTCAGTGTGGCACGGTGGGGTGTTGAGTGACAGCCACAGGCTTGGTGTGTGAGCACTGATGGCTGTGCTGCCCTTGCAGAGCTGGAGAGCCAGGAGGAGCTGGATAAAAAGAGGGTCTGCCGCATCATCACCACCGACTTCCCTCTCTACTTCGTGGTCATGTCCCGGATTTGCCAGGACTGTGATATGATTGGCCCTGAGGGAGGGTGTTTGAAAAGCACACTGGTGCCCATGGTACAGGCCACCTTCCCAGACACTGCTGTCACCAAAAGAGTGAGGCTGGCCCTGCAGGTGAGCCCCAGAGAGCCTGGCCCGAGGCTCAGACATGCCTTTCTGCAATCAGGGGTGGGCAGCAAGCCCAGGCTGTGCCGCAGCCTGGGGAAAAAAACATCCCTGATGCCCATCCTTGTGCTACCCACAGGCACAGCCTGTGCCTGATGAGTTGGTGACTAAGCTGCTGGGGAACCAAGCGACCTTCAGCCCCATTGTCACGGTGGAGCCACGGCGGAGGAAGTTCCACCGCCCCATTGGCCTCCGGATCCCGCTGCCACCATCTTGGAAGGACAATCCCCGAGACAGTGGTGAGGGTGACACCACCAGCCTACGGCTGCTCTGCAGTGTGATCGGTGAGGCTACAAGCGTGCTCTCCATGGGGGTGGGCTGGGCTGCCTCAGGGGGATGCAGCTCCAGAGAGCTCAGTAAAGGGCACGGCTGTGGAGAAAGCAAATGCCATGGGGATGCAGACCCCGGGCTTATGGAAAGACAGTATGCTCACCCTTGCTTTCTGCTGCAGGAGGGACAGCCCAAGCCCAGTGGGAAGACATAACAGGCACCACAAAGCTGATCTATGAAAATGAGTGTGCTAACTTTACCACCAATGTGTCTGCCAGGTGAGTCCTGGGCAAAAGTGTGCCCACCTGAGGATATCTGTTGCTCCCTGGGCCTTGCTACAGCTTTTGCCAGGAGAAGCCCCTTACCCCTGGTGCTGTGCTGCCCTATTCCTTCATGCAGGGTGGTTTCCTCTAGCTTTGAGACCCCCCATGCTGCCTGAGCACACTTCAGGAAATAGTCATGACAGCTGGGTGTGCAGAAGGAAGGGGACCATTGTTTGTACTTGGCTGGGTTTCCATCCAAGATGGGGCTAAGCCCATGTCCAGAACTCTTGGGGCTTCCTTTGCAGTCCAGTTGGCTGTTGAGGGGGGTGAGGGTGATCCGCTGGTGCCAGCCCCCAGCAGCACCCCAACCCAGATCTCCTGCAGGTTCTGGCTGGCCGACTGCCCACGCACAGCTGAGGCTGTGCACTTTGCCACCATGCTGTACAAGGAGCTGACAGCCGTGCCCTACATGGCCAAATTCGTGGTGTTTGCCAAGATGAATGATGCACGAGAAGGCCGGCTGCGCTGCTACTGCATGACTGATGACAAGGTTGACAAGACTTTAGAGCAGCATGAGAACTTCACCGAGGTGGCCCGCAGCAGGGACATTGAGGTTTGTCCCCAGAGCATGTGTGGAGGCCAGCAGGGAGAGGGATAACAAAGTGAGGGGAGACTGATACCAGTGGAAGGGCCTGGCCCTGGCCCGGCTAGGAGAGTCAGGGTTACCTGCCCTGTCCAGCAGCAGGAGAAGCAGCTCTGCACAGGGTCTGAGCATGTTTTCTGCTCCTG
Source organism: Urocynchramus pylzowi (assembly GCA_013397555.1). NCBI lineage: Eukaryota > Metazoa > Chordata > Aves > Passeriformes > Fringillidae > Urocynchramus > Urocynchramus pylzowi. The sequence goes on from VZRH01002093.1 coordinate 586,602, forward strand.
GCCAGGTGGTAGAGGGAATGCCTTTGCACGTGGAACTCTCAGGGAACCTGGTGCCTGTCAAGAAGGCTGCTCAGCCCCGCACCTTCCTCTTCCAGTCCTTCCGGGAGAATCGTCTTGTCATTCCCATCAAGGTAATGTCAGGGTGCAAGACTGAGCAAGCAGTTAGGGCCCTTGGCTTGTGCCAAGCCACCTAACTGCGCTCTGGCACTCAGGTCCGGGACAGCAGCCGGGAAGCCAGCGGTTCCCTGTCTTTCTTGCGCAAGGCCATGAAATATGAGGACCTCCAGCACGTGCTCTGCCACCTGAACATCAGCATACCACCCTGCACCAAGGTCAGTGCAGGGTCCTTGGCACTCTGGTAGGGGGCAGTGAGGGCCCATCCCTTCCCCAAGTGCAGGGGACAGCTCTTGCTGTCAGCTTTCTTCACCTGCTCCATGTGGCCGTGTCACGCCACTCAGGAGGTGAAGGAGAAGCAGTTGTGTCAGGGCAGAGCTGCTGCCCTCTTTTCAAGCTGTTGACCCCTTGGTTTGTCACCACTTTCACAGGGAAGTGGCAGTGATGAGCGAAGGAGGACACTGACACCATTGTCTCTGCGAGAGCGATACAGCATTCTAAGTGAGACCAGTTTTGGTATGCAGCCTGCTGGGAGCATTCCAGCCCACTCACTACCTGCACTTGGGGTGCCCAAGCCAGTGGACAGCTGGGATGATCCTGCCATAGTTGTACTCACAGCAACTTCCCTTTCCCTGAAGGGTCCTGCCTGCAGGGCAGTGCTGTGCCTAAGGGGCTGTGACCCCTACGGCCAGCACCCCATTCCCCTCACCGCTCTGGTGCAGGGCCTGCTGCAGCTGAGCTGTGACTCCCTCTTCTCCTCCAGGCTCTCTGAGCAGCACAGACAAGGCAGACCAGAAGATGGTTGACATAGCAGAGCAGCTGGGCCTCAGCTGGGCTGGTGAGTCCACACCTGACGGTTCTGAGGATGCACAACACTCCTTGGAAAGCTGACACTTAGGGAGGCTGGGAGTGTGCTGCCAGGTGTAGTGACTGCTTTGCAGTGCACCTCTGCTGTGAGCATTCCAGGGCACTGAAGTGAACCTTCCCGTGGCTGTGCACATATGCACATGCATGGGTACCAGGCTAGGGCTTTGGTATGAGTTGTACATATTGCTTTGTACATATGTCTTTGGTATGAGCTGTACATATTGCTTTGTACATATGTCTTTGGTATGAGCTGTACATATTGCTTTGTACATATGTCTTTGGTATGAGCTGTACATATTGCTGCTGCTCATTGCAGCCACACATCCCACAGCAGAGCCCACACTTCTTAGCATGAGACCCCACTGTGCTAGTCACAGCCAGCCTGAGCAGGGAGGCTTTGATCCCTGCCCCATCCCAGCTCCTGCATGTTCTGCTGTGGTCAGTTGTATGTAACAGAGGGTTGTATGTAACAGAGGGTCTCTGCACTGGTCCTGGCTGAGCCCTTCACAGCACCCCTGGCCTTGTGGTGGGCACCAGAAGGTGTGATACTAATGTGGTGTTTTCCCCAGAGCTGGCACGTGAGCTGCAGTTTGGGGTGGATGACATCAACAGGATACGTGTGGAGAACCCCAACTCCCTTCTGGAGCAGAGCATAGCCTTACTCAACCTCTGGGCCAGCCGCGAGGGCAAGAATGTCAAGAGTGAGTAGTTGTGGTGCCCTTTATTGTGGTGCCCTTTTTTGTGGTGCCCTTTATTGTGGTGCCCTTTACAGGCACAGAGGTGGCAGGGCTAGCTGTGCAGAGCAGTGTGTGCATCTTCAAGGATCACTGGCTGGCTTTACAGTGGTGGTTCATGTATATCTGCCTTCCCTACCCACCTGGAGGGTGTCTGGGGAGCGGCTGTGTCTCCCCAAGTGACTAGTTTGCTGACATCATCTTCCCCCTGCAGTTGAGAACCTGTACACGGCGCTGAGGAACATCGACCGCAGCGAGATTGTCAACATGCTGGAGGGCTCGGCTCGGCAGAGCCGCAGCCTGAAGGGAAGCTGGTGCTACACAGACAGAGACTACTCCCTCTCAACATCCCAGATGAATGGTGAGCCCCAGCTTCTGGCAGGGAATGCAGGAGGGCCCTGGGGGCGCAGTCTGTGAAGAGATTGGGGCTGGTGTCTTGCCTGACCAGGTTGCACCCACTGAGAACTGAGTGGGCACAAGGCATTGCTGACAAATGTGGCCTCTTCACTGGGGCTTATGCTGCAGAAAGCTTGGCTCTGCCATACTGCTTTCTCAGAAACTCTCCAGGTGGGATTGACATGTGTTCCTTATCACAGTGTGAGAGGTGTCTCTGACTGTGCAAGCTGATCAGTGGCCAGGGAGCTCACTGAGTCCTGGCTGTACAGCTGTGGTGGTGGTGTGCCTGGGCTGGGTCCCAGGCAGAGTGGGCCTGGATGTGGGGACACAGCCAGAGTCAGCTGTGGCATATTCTGCTGGGGAGCCGGCACACCAGACAGGGGCAGGGCTTTGTGCTGCTGCAGCCCTGCACTGTGGCTCTGGCCCTGCAGCGCTGGTTCATCGCTCTCTCCCTCTCTGTCTCTCCCCTTGTTCTGTTTTCTCAAACATGCCACCTAGTGCTGCCAGGTGCGGGCACTCCTGTGGGTCACTTCTTTTCATCTTTCTCCTCTGAGCTCATCCTGGCCTCTCCTTCTCTCATCTTCCACTGCCTGTCTCCACTGTCTCCACCTCAGCTAAGCCCTCTGGGAGCTGCATCCTGCTCCAGTGACTGCATGTCATCAGGGACTCCCCCTCTTACAGCTGTCATGCTTGCAGGCAGCCATCCCAGGCCTTCTTCTCCTGCACAGTCCCACGCTCCTTCCCTCGCTGCCACTGCACTGCATGCCCCTGGCCAGGCACCTGGGTGCCTATGGGTGAGGTGCCCTTTCTGTGCCAAGGGTCCCAGCTGTACCTTGTGCCTTGGCTGTGGCTGGTATTCCCTGGCTGCCAGGGGAGCAGAACAGGTTCACTGCTGATCTCCAGGGATGAAAAAATGGCTCAAAGCTGAAAAAGGCTGAGCAAAGCCACCTGCATGGGCTGGGAGTGCCTGGCTTGGTTGTAGTTTATATGGATGTGCCTGAGCTGTGCACATGGCCCTGGGCAATGAGACACAACAATGGCTTGTAGCCCTGGAGACACCAACGGGGTTGTAAGGCCCTGGCTGCCTTCTGAAGGGCCTTGGGGTTGCATGGCATGTTCCGGGGCCATCCTTCTCTGCTCATGGTACTTCCAACCTGCTCCTCTGTGCTGTGAAAGAGTGTTTGGCTTTAAGAGTTGGTGCCTGCCAGACTTGGCTACTTGAACTCCAGGCTAACGGCCAGCCAGCTGATGCTGGATGGGGGCTGTGGGCAGGGACCAGGGTGTCTGATGGAGCAGGGTAGCAAAGAGGGCACTGTGTCCTGCAGTGTAGATGGAGAATCGTGTGAACACCAGGCCAGTCCTCCTCACCGGGAGGAGGCAGCCCCAGGACCTGCCCAAACCAGCCCCAGGATTTAAAGGGAGGCATGGCAGCATTTGCAGGGACCATGTGAAAGCAGCTGCTGCTGTGAGCACAGCCCTGCTCAGCCTGGCCACAGGGGGCTGTGGCATGACCATTGCTGTCCTTGGGGCTGTCATCCTCCCAGAAGCTGTCTCCCTTTTGCCCTACTGTGCTTGTGTGAGCGTGAGGTGCCTGCTGGACATGATGCCTCTGTCTGCCCATATAGGTTACGCTTCACTGCAGGACGAGCTGCTGTCCCCTGCCTCCCTGCATTACACACTGCCATCCCCGCTGCGTGCCGACCAGTACTGGAATGAGGTGGCCATCATGGATGCTATCCCCATGGCTGCCACTGAGCAGGATGCCCTGATGGAGATGTCCGACATGCAGGTGTGGTCCTCGGGGCTCACCCCCTCGCTGGTGACTGCTGAGGACTCCTCTCTGGAGTGCAGCAAGGCTGAGGACTCGGATGCCACAAGCGAAGGCCGGTTCCCAGGGCAACTTCTAGCAGATGCTCATGGCCCAGACCACATGGGCTCTATGGACCTGGTTGAGGATGACACAGTGGACTCAGATGCCATGAATGGCCTGATTGACCTTCTAGAGCAGGAGGAGGGGCAGAGGCCAGAGGGGAAGATGCCATCTGGTGATCATCAACCAGGGACGGGGGAGCAGGACCCGGAGAGTGAAGTCTCTTTTGTTTCAGTTCAGGAGAAGGTGCAAGCCAGGATCATGACATCACCTACCTTTAGCCATGATGTGGAGAAGAGTGCAGACAGGTACTGCAGCCTGGGGCACCAGGGTGACCGTGGTAGGGGAGCACAACTGCTTTGCCAGCTACTGCCCTGTGCTGGGCCAGCTGCAATAATCTCCCTGCTTTGCTTGCTTCCCTGCTGGTCTCCAGCTCTGGAGCCCAGGCATCTGCAGTACACAGAACGATGGTTGGGCCAAGCACCTTCCTGGCAATGCTCTGGAGGGCTTCTTGCAGAGCACCTGGAAGAGACCCCAGTCAGCCAGGCCCTGCTGGGTACAACCTACAATGTAGGTTGTACAACCTACGAGAGCTGAGCCTAACCTGGGCTGCCTCCTCCCACATTCCCAGTGGCACTGGACCCAAGAAGTCCCTTGCAGCACCCAGAAATGCTCCACAGCATTAGCCCACATTAGAGTTAGAGCTAGACCACACTAGACCATGAGAGCACAGCATGCTCTTGCCTCAGACCCTGGCCGCCAAGCTGTGAGGGTGTGGGATGGGCAGGGAGCATGGCATAGAGGTGGCCTTTTGTGCATCTGTGTGATTTGTGCTGCTTCTGCCGGGCGCCCAGCAGCGCCGGGAGCTGGGGAGTGGAGCCGGCGCCTGCGGGGTGCAGGCTGCGCCGGTGCGCCTGCCGGAGCTCGGCTGCTGCTCAGGGGGCAGCACTCCACGCAAAGCTGACTGCCTCTCTCTCTCTGTCTCTCTCTCACTATCCCTGTCCCTCTCTGGTGCCCAGGCTGAGGGACTGGAATGCAGAAGGCTCCTTTATCTCCTGCCTACAGGACCTGACAGCGGGCTCCTGGCAGGAGGGAGTCACCCGAAGGCTGCTCCCAACGCACACCACAGCCTCTGGGGCACAGGGCCAGGAGCAAGAGCAGGTCCTGGTGCCAGCCATGGAGCTGATGCGGATCAGCTCTGCAGAGGACAGCAACTGGCAGCCTCAGCACCCCACAGGCGGCTGGCAGGAGGAGGCCGACAGCCGCTTCTTTGGGCAGGTGAGGGTAGGAGCAGGGGAGTGAGCCCTGCAGGAAATGGTGACCCCGTGGGCAGCCTTTTCTGGAGCCTCCTGCAAGGCCCGTCAGGCAGACCAGGTGCTAGATCCTCAACTCTCCTGGCATACTTCCTGCCCCTTGGGGTGCCTCTCAGCCCAGAATAGCCTGCTGTGCTTGATACCTGAGCTCCTGCTCTGCATTTGTAACCCAGTCAGCCTCCCAGACTTGTTCTTATTGAGTATCTGCCCTGGCTGCCAGCCCAACAGCCTGCTGGAGCCAGAAATAGAGTTGGTCTAGGGGCCAGGCTGGGTGGTGGGCTCGATGCCACGGTCACACAGAGCCAGCAGGTACAAGGTGAGGGCAAGCACCTTTCCCCAGCCAGGGCACACACAGCCATCCTGGCAGCATGGCCATGCTTGGAGGTGGCTGTTCAGCTCTGCCGTGCGTGTTACCCGAGTCCCGTGTGCTTTCAATGACACCCCAAAGCCCTGGCTTTTGCCCAGGGCTTCATTTGTCCTGTGACGGAGCACTGCGCGCTGCCCTCCCACCGTAGCCAGGGAGACAGGCTGTTGGGCAAGGTGACAGAGAAGAGGGACAGAGCTGTCCTGCTCACTGCCTGGCCGGGGCAGTCCTGGCCACATGACTTTGAGCGAAGCTGTGACTGCAAAGGACGCCCCACCTGCCCGCTCCCTTCTCACCGCCCCCAGCCAGCAGAGCTGAGGTTTCAGCAGCTCCCGCAGAGCCGGGGCACTGCGTGGGCAGCATGGCTGAGCCCTGACAGCGGGCTCCGAGCCGCACACACCGCAGCCGTGCGTGCCGAGGCAGGATGTGGGCTTTCCTGGCCCAGCTGCTGATCGCCCTGGTGCTGCTGGCCTTCTTCCTGGTCAGCTGCCAGAACGTCATGCACATCGTCAGGGGCTCTGTCCGCTTCCTGCTCAAACACGCCCATCGTGAGCTGGACAAGGAGCTCGGGGAGAGCCAGGGGCTGGCGGATGACGAGGAGGCTCTCTCCGCCAGAGTCGTCCGCCGGCGCGTCCTCCTGAAGGTAACGAGCAGGCGAGCCGAGAGACCAGCCCCGGGGCAGACGCAGAGGAAAGCAGGGACGGGGCAGGGCAGGGAGGGAGGCGGAGGCTGTGGCTGCACCTCAGGTGTATTTTTCTACCTGGTAAACAACTCCCCTCGCCGCCCTCGCATGCCCTGATCTCCCTCCTGTTCCTGCAGGGGAATGAAGCCCTTCATCTCCCTGGAGAGCAGGTGACTGAGGAGCAGTTCACAGATGACCAAGGCAATATCATCACCAAGAAGGTGAGTGATCCGCGGTAGGATATGGGTAAGGACATGCCGCAGCCTTTCTCTTCTCCCCTCCACCCTGTAGCCCGGGGCCCATGTAGGGCATTTGTGTCCCGCTGTCTTCGGTTACAGTCACGGCACTTCTCCAGCTCCTGGGACAGAGGCTGCACACCACGTGCAGTTTAGGAGCAGACTGGGTGAGGAGGGAGTCACGGTGCCCTGGGGCTAGCTGTGATGCCCAGCTGTGTGGGTCTCCACAGATTATCCGGAAGGTGGTGCGTCAGCTGGGCCCTGGTGACGTGGGTGACAGGCAGGAACAGGAGGAGCTGATTCTGGAGGGCTCCCTGCAGGAGCCCCAAGACCTGGAGGCTGAGGATGATCACTTCATGAAATACTCCATCTTGCACCGGGATGGTCTGGGCACCAAGGTACAGTGTGGCTCATAGCCCTGCCTTGCAGGCAGCCTGCCTGGGCCAGCACCCAGCACTCTCAGGATTTCGGCAGGACTCTCAGGCTTTGGGTCAATGTCACCCTCTGTCCTTTCTTCTGCCCTGCACTCCTCTCCTGTTTCCCCTTCTAAGACTTCTAAGGCAAATCTTGCCCACTGCACCAGTCTTCTTGCTTGGTGTTTTCTGCCTGCCAACTGACTCTGCCTTTCCCTTTCCTGTCCTTTTCTCTTTGTCTGTCTGTTCACCTGGGTGATGTACTGCTTCCTGCCCCTTCGGCTCCCTCAGGAGGAGGTGCGAGTGCGTGTCCCGAAACCAGAGGTCTCTGGGGGCAGGATGGGGGCTCAGATAGTGAAACGAGCCAGCCTGAAAAGGGGGAAGCAGTGACCCCTCAAATGGCCTCTTTTGAGGTAACCCTACCTTTGCTCTTCCCTCTGTCCTGGCTCTCCATGCTGCTGCCTGCACTGAGCTGCTGGTCACGCACATTCTCCTGGGGAAAGTGTGGTGGGGCAGTGTCCAGCTAGCTGGCCTGCAGAGAGGGTTTGCTGTGCTGCAGCAGTGAGGGTGGGCAGCAGTGTGCCACTGCTGATAACCTGCTCCTGGGTGCTGTGGGCATGGGGTGCCCTGCTCTGCAGCCATGCTCCAGCCAGCTGTGTGCACAGAGCCCCACTGCAGCCGCAGTGCCAAGGGCTGCTGCTGCAGTGACAGCACCTGGGTGCTCAGGGTGATGGTCCCCGGTGACAGGGTCACAGAGTTGTTACTCATGGTTATGCTGGGCTACAGACAGAGGGATGGTCTTTGTCCAAGTCACTCCAGGGACTAGTTTGCATTTGCATGGGCTCTGAGCAGAACTACCCCCTTCAGGCATGAGCACTAACTGTGCAGCCTCGTGGCAGATGAGACTAGCCCCTGGAGCTGGTGCCTTGGTGTCCCCCTTCCCGATGGGTGCAGCTGAGCACTGGCAGAGCTGTGGGTCACGTGAAGGGTGTCCTAGTTCTTTGGGGCTGAGGCCCACTGCCTCTGCTCACAGCACTGTTGTGGGAGATGCAGCTGCTGCCCCTCCCAGCCGTGTAAAGGAAAGCACTGAGGTCTGCTGAAGCCAGGATGGGGGCAGGCCTTGGCAGGGTGCTGCTGGGGAATGTCTGGGCAGTAGGGATGCAGGAGTGGCAGGTGCAGGAACGTGGAGCTTGTAGGGGCTTACAACAGAGCACCTGCCTTTGACCTAGGACGTTTCTTCCATTGATCCTCACTGAGCTCAGAATGACTCCTTAAGTCTTATGCATTCCCTGATCCCCCTGCCTTCCCTGTAGAGTGGCACTAGACCAGGTTGAAGGCAGGGTGCTTGGCATAGCACACTTGAGCCTAGCTGCATCATTTTTCTCTGCACACTCACTGCTGGGCTGGCAGTGCAGCACTGGGGGAAGTGTTGCATGCATGCTCCCCAGTGCCTGGCACTGCCTCCTGGTGGGAGGCTGCCAAGCAGGGGCAGTTGGTCCTCTGGCCTCTGTTGTACATGCATGACTCGCTCTGTCCTCCTTGTCCCTTGTCTCTCCACTCTGTTAGTGAGCTCTCTGTGGGTGTATGAAAGTCAAGAGGCTTATGCTTATGGGCACGTGTTCATACAGGCTCTGTCCCCCTCTGCCTGCCCCACTCCCCAGACAGTCCCTGGCTCTGCCTCTCTCTGGGGCACCACTCCTGTTGCTTTGCTTTTGCAGTGTGTGAAAGTGGCCCTGGGTGTCCACTGGGGAAGGTCTTCCTCACTGCTGGAAGAGTGGGGTGCAGCCAGTCATCCGAGCTGAGGTGGGGGGCTCAAGGCTGGCCTCCTCCATCCCAGATCCTAGAGCAGCCCTCCCCCAGCTCCTTCCCAGTGCCACGCTGCAGTTGGTGCAGCTCAGCTGCTGCTTGCTGCTCTGTGCAGGTGGGGCAGCACCATCAGTACCATCAATGTCATTGCTCCTAGTTCCAGGCCTGCCACTCAGTGGTGCTCTGTCACTGTCTGACACCCCCTAAAACTTGTCTTATGGTTGCCTGGCAGCATGGGTGCATGTGAGACAAGCACAGTGTACAGAAGGGACTTCCCAGCCACGTACCTGGCTGTTCCCTCCACCAATCCTGAATGTGCCACCATGAATGCCTGGTAACCCCATTTCTGTGTCTCTCTGTGTCTTTCCAGGATCACACCTCAACACCAAACCACTGAACTTCACACACGTTCTGACACATACCTGAGAAGAGAGGAGAGGAGAGCAGAGAGTGGAGGGGAGCAGGGCTGGCTGTACATGTTTCTATAGGCTAATGGCATGATTTCTGTATGAGATATACTTACCGTCCTATCCGCATGACTGACTGACTGCAAGACGCATGAGCTACAGTACTTAAAACAGATGAGGGGCCTCCATCCTTGCCCTGCTGCTGCCAGGAGCCCAGAGACAGCACCACACACCAGGGGCATGCTCTCAGCTCCTTTGGGAGGCAAGAGCTGGAGTAGAAGAAAACGAGAGGGAAAGAGATTCCACCTCCGCGTGGTTGTGTGTGTAGATGCATCCACATCTGTGCTCCAGCTGCAAGAGGAAAGCTGGGACAGCATGGCACTGCTCACCATGGAAGGGAGAGGTGCTTGGCCCCCTGCAAATGCCTGTGCTGCCTCTGCTGGACTTGCTTCTCATCCCTCCCTGTGAGTGTTGGGTTTTGGGGAGGGCAGCGGTGGCCAGAGGGTGCAAGGGGAGGCTGCAGGGAGCACAGCTGCACTGGGCAGAGGGACTGGTGCGGGGCTGCCCTTCCTCTCCCCAGCACGTGCAAAGTCTCCCACCAGGGCAGAGCTCTGGGCTGAGCACTGAGCTCGTTGCTTATGTTGAAAGTGTAAACTGTACAGCAATCAGCCTTGTGTATATGAACCAATAAATACTATGCAAACCCCTAGGGACACTCTAGCAGTACGTACAAAGCACTGACAGCTCTGCTCTCATATACCTCTTCAGGCTGCAGGATGGGCAAACCCTTTGGAATATGTGAGCAGCTCTGGTGAATGGAGCAGGAAGGCTATAGGAGTTGAGAGGGCAGCAGCCTGCCCCTGTCCTGTGCCCCTCTGCCTGAGCCTGGCCCCTTCCTGGCCTGAAGAGGGGGGGGCTAGAGGTGCAGTCCCATGGTCCAGCCCCAGTTTGTGTTGGCTCCAGCTGGGTTGAAGCTGTAGGCCTGCGTTGAGGTGCTTGGGGCCCGGGGAGGATGTGCAGTGAGAGAGAGCAGGAGGTGCTTTTGCCACACACGGGGTTGTGCCTAGCTCTACTCAGCACAATATCTGCTCAGGAGATGAGCCAGGAGCTGGCAAGAGCCAGCAGCCGTGCAATACGCACCCCAGGCAAGGGCTTTGCAGGGACCCTGGCCCCCCTGCAAGGGGGGCTAATAGCCCTGGATACTGACTCTCCCGGGACCAAACCCAGAGACATGGGAGCTGCTGCCCCATGGCAGTGGCTGCATTTTCTGCAGGTGGAATCTGCCTGAGCCCTGGGGGCGGGGGCAGCCTCGGAGCGGCTGCTCTGGCAGGAGAGCCCTGCTGGGCAGAGCTGCCCAGGCAGCTCAGAGCTGGGCAGTACCTTGAACCTGTTGTAATACTTGACCCCAGGAGCGCAGGGAGAAGGTAGTGGCACTTGGTCCCAGGTCCCTGACCCTGTGCTTTACCCAGCTGATGTGGGGACCTGGCCTTTGTAGCACAGTGATGTGGGGACCCCCTGCTCTTTCTCCTGGAAGCGGCCATGGACCTCCTTTGCAGAGTCTGAGTTTGTTCTCTGTGGCCAGGTGCAGAACAAGCGCCCCTCCAGCTTCAGGCTATGTGATGGTGGCCTTGGCAGGGCAGCCCTGCCTTTCAGTGGGTGCACATCTGCTGCGAGAGCCCCTGGCTGCCCTGCAGCCAAGAAGCAGCCTTGCTGCAGCAAAGCGACTGACCCAGCTTAGCCTTGGAGAGCAAAGCAGTCCCCTCCCCACCCCAAAGTTGAGCCATAGAGGCACAGACTCTCCATCCATCACCCTTGCTGCGTACAATAACCTCCCTAGACCCACTGCAACAGCTGACTCCGTAGCATCACCCTAGAGTTGTGTGTGGGTCCAGTGCTTTGGCCTTGTGTATGCCGTAGGGAATGTGCTGTGCTGCAACCGTGCCAGGCACCTGCAGTGACATTGCTTCGCGCTCAGATTGCTTGTAGGGCTGGTAGGGGGAGGCTGCACCCAACATTGAGCCTAGAGAATGCTGCAGTCTGCACACTAGACGCTTTTTAGAGGTTTTAAAAATTACTTTTATTTTCTTTTTTTAATTGTTATGGAAACAAGCCTTTTGGATCTCCCTGTCTTAGGCCCTGATGTATAGATCATTTCCCTGTACACCAGCTATCAGACTATGAATTAATAAATAAATCAAGACAAACAGTGTCTGGTCTCTGCTTTTCCAAAGGCGGGGAAGATGGAGACCCCGGGGCCGGGTCCCCTCTTGCCGGGAGGGCGGGGGCGGCCGTGTCTCTGCCATTCCTGGAGCAGCTGAAGGCAGCACGAACGTGCGCACCCCCGAGGGGCTGCGGCGGCCTCTCCGGGGGTGGGCGAACGGGGGAGCGTCCGTGCCACCGCGGGGGCTGTCCCGGGGGCAGCGGCGCTACTGCGTCCTCACCCGAGAGGCCCAGCCCAGAGCACCGGCGCTGTCCCGGCCCTGTATTCCATCCATCCCGACCCATTCCCGTGTCTCCTCCCGTCCCGTCCCCTCCCGTGCCATCCCGTGCCATCCCGTCCCGTCCCGTCCCGTTCCCTCGTGTCCCGTCCCGTTCCCTCCCGTCCCGTGCCCTCCCGTCTCGTCCCGTCCCGTTCCCTCGTGTCCCGTCCCGTTCCCTCCCGTCCCGTGCCCTCCCGTCTCGTCCCGTCCCGTTCCCTNCCCCATCCCGTCCCGTCCCGTCCCGTCCCGTCTCGTCCCGCCCCCTCCCGTCCCGTGTCCCGTTCCCTCCCGTCCCTGCCGTCGCCGCCGCCGGTGTTCAAAGCGCAATTTGTCTGGGCCGGACCAATCACGCGCTGCCGCTGAGGCGCAGCCAATAGCGGCCGCGGCCGCCGAGGCCTAGCCAATAGGCGCGCCGCCCGCAGCCGCGCGGCCAATGGGTGCGCGTTATTCTAATAGACCTCGTCTTTATCAGAGAAATGTTGGCGCTGCCCAAGCCCAAGTTGAGGGTCCGGGGCCGGAGGCGCCGCGGGGTCACCGGGCGCTTCCCGGGCTGCCCGCGTCCCGGCCCCCCGGGTCCCACTGCCAGCCAGGCTCCCACGGGCCAGGGACGGCTCTGGGGCTCTGTAGCCCCCAGGCCGGCGGTAATGGGCCAGCCGTCGCACCTCCGGGGTTCTGGGCTCTGAGGGCCGCCTCGGTGCCAGAGCCATGGATGCCAACCTGCCGGGCACCTTTCTGCTTAACGGCCCCTCGCTGGGCCCCTTCCCCGAGGCCAAGGCGCCCGTTTGCCAGTATTCAGTGCAGAGCTCCTTCTACAAGCTGGGACCCCCCGGACTGGGTGCCCAGCTGGCTGCTGGCACCCCCCACGGCATCTCCGACATCCTTGGCCGGCCCGCGGCGACACCGAACAGCAGTCTCCTCCCTGGCTACCCCCACGCGGGCGGATTTAACGGACTGAGCTCGCCGGGCGTCTATTACGGGCCCCAGGTGGGCGCCCTCCCCAAGGCTGGTAGCGAGTACCTGCCGCGGGGACGGAGCTGCTGGGCGGAGGCGGCCCCGGAGTGGCGGGGCGGCCGGCAGTGCGGCGGCCGTAAGTACCGTGCGCTCGGAGCGGCTGGGTGCTGGGGGGCTGGTCGGTGCCGCAGGTGACGGGCACCTTGGGGAGTCCATGGGCACCAGGGCGAGGGCATGGGGCAGGCTGTGTCTTTTCCATTGCCCTGCACGAGACACAGCTCGATTGCCCAGCAGGCTCGCCCAGGACAGTGGGAAGGACCCCAGTGCTGGAGATGCTGGACCTCAAACGGTCACAGAACTTTTTGGCTCAAGGGCAGGGGCAGCTCTAATGACAAATAGTAATTCTTTGCCCCCAGGTAGCCACAGCTGGCGAGGACAGGCAGAGCCCTCTGACTCACAAGATCTCCCTGTTTCTCAAACAGCCTCACTGGGGGACAGTGCCTGGTTAGTTCATGGCAGAGACAGGCAGGACGGCCAGCCCCGGAGCCCCAGGCTGGCAGCACCGCCTTCCTGGTAGACAGCTGCCAGGGGAATTGCAGGGCATGTTGCTGCTGTCCCAGAGGGTGGGTGGGATGGGTGCATCCACTGTCCCATGGGAAGCCCCAGGAGGCTGTGTGCAGCTGTTCAGAACCTGCAGCTCTGGTTCCCTTCACCCCTTTGCAGGTGATGATTTTGGAGCAGATGGATTAGGCAGTTTGGCCACTTGCTCCTGGCACAGCTACGAGCCAATGACCAGCTATGCCTGTCTTCTGTCATGCATCCTGCAAGGACGCTGGTGTGTTCCCAGTGTTCCCAGCACTGCATGGCTCTGGGGTCAAGCACTGTTGATAGCGACCCTTACCCTCTCAGCACAACCACTTAGCACTGTCCTTGATCAGGAGGTGCCTATCCTGGCTCCTGCTCTGTGGGACCTCCACAGTGGGCAGCTCAGCCTTCCTGGGATGGGGCTGAAGCCCTGAAGCAGGAATAGAGTTTTAATTTGGAGAGGAGCAGGTGTGGAGGGACTCTTTGGTCGCTGAGGGCTGGTGAGTGTGGACAAAGGGAGAGCTGTCCAGAGTCGTGGGCTGCCAAGAGCTCACCCACTTCTCTCTCCCTCTCCTGTAGCCCCTGCTCACTTGGCTGACAGCATCCACAAGAAGAAGCACACGCGCCCAACCTTCACAGGACACCAGATCTTTGCTCTGGAGAAGACATTTGAGCAGACCAAGTACCTGGCAGGTCCGGAAAGAGCACGGCTGGCCTATTCTCTTGGCATGACTGAATCTCAGGTGAAGGTGAGTATTGGTTCCTGTGTGGCATGGGGAGTGCAGCTGTGCAGCGTGTTGGCTGCTAACTGAGCTGGGCCCACGGGGCAACAGGTCTGGTTCCAGAACCGACGGACCAAATGGAGGAAGAAGAGTGCCCTGGAGCCCTCCTCATCCTCACAGCGGGCGGGGGGCTCTGGTGGAGAGCGGGCGGCCTCTGAGACCGAGGACGATGAGTACAACAAGCCCCTGGACCCAGACTCAGATGACGAGAAGATCCGGCTGCTGCTGAGGAAACACCGCGCAGCTTTCTCAATGCTGGGCCTGGGCACGCACAGCGGCTGAGCCCCAGCGCAGCTCGCCCCTCTGGGTGACTGGCCCAGCCACCACAGCCTGCCAGGGGGTGACCCCCCTCACCTGCAGGTGCCTGGCTGTTGGGATGGGGTGGCTGACAGCTGGATGGGGAGCGTGGCTCACAGGGCTGGGAGCAGCACACGTGGTAGCATCAGATGCAGCCGTGTTCCTGGCATTGATGAAATAAAGGTCCCAGTCAAGTCCCAGCACTTGTTTTGTGGGCGTGTGGTCCAGAGTGGCCTTGTGAGGCTGGGCTACAGAAGGGTTGGGGATAGGATGTACGGGGCAGGGTCTGCATGCCAGGCAGGGGAAGGGGCCATGTGGGACAGGAAGTGCCCACAGAAGCAGGGGAGCCCTGGAGATTTCCCCAGGGTTTTCTCTGGTTTGGGCGTGTACCAGCAGCAAGAGCTGCTGGTTCAAAAGTCACTCACTGGGGCCTCTTATTGGAAGCTCTTAGCAGCAAATAAATATCATTTATCTTAACAGTGTGAGTGAGAGCCCATTCACCTGTCGGGGCTGCAGGATTGATGTGGCATCAATAGGCCCAGTGTGTTTGCCTGCCTACCTGTTGGGTCCCCCCCTGCTCTGTGCTGCACCCCTGTGCAACGGGGGCTGCACATACAGACGTGTGTGTGCACGTGGGATTGCACACCCCCTGCTCTAGCTCCCCGTGGCTCACCAGGGCATGCCAGCTGCGGATGCTGTGCAGGGCCAGCTGTCCTTACCTGCTTAGGACGCCAAAGGAGCCCCAGCTGGCACAGACACAGCGCTGAAGGCTGGACAAGCTTGGCAGTTGTTCAGCCAAGAGCCAACTAAGTGCCAGCCAGGTGTGAGCAAACACGTGGGCTGTGTCTTGGAAGGAAATCGATAGCAGATAAGGTGCTGCCGGCCCATCACTGATTAGCAGCATGGCACAGGCACGGAAGGGGTAGGAGTGGGGCTGGTGAAGGGATGCCCTTCCCTGCAGCTGCACACAGTACCTGCAGCGGGCTGCTGCCTGAGTCCACACTTGGGACAGCTGAAGCTCCTGAACCACTGGGACCTTTCAGAGCACCAGGCTTGTGTGGGGCTGCATATCATTGCTGGACAACCTGCCAAGGCCCACGCTTGGCTTAAAGCCCTCTTCAATCTCTCATTGGGCTGTGGGCACTTTGCAAGGAGACCTGACTGCTCGGTGCCACTTTTCCAGAGCTTAGGGGACTACTGTCCCTACATAGGTCCCTGTCCAGCCCCTGAAGTGAGCATGGGGCTTGTAATGCTCCCCCCTCAGCCATGCAGCCCCTCCACTGCCTGCATGGGACAGATGCTGGGCCAGGAGAGAGCTAATGGACCCTTTGCAAGGACGTGGGATGGCAAGTCCTGTGGGATCATGGTGCATGGGACTGGTGGCAGGGCCTGAAGAGATCACATCACTGCCTGTGGACAGAGCCAGTGCTCAGCAGGGGCAGGTTCCACATGGTGGGAGAAGTGAGGGGCTGCTGGTGGGATATTTTTTTAACATTTTCTAAGCTGCCCAGCTTGGCTGACAATTTTTAATGTACTAACTGCCTGGTCCAGTGAGCTGATTAATTGGTGCTGTGGAGATCAATACAAAACAGAAAATTAAAACAATTTTAAAGTGATTAAGTAGTTTAACACCTGTCTGATGCCACGTCAGGGCTGGGAGACAAATAAAGCAGGTGGCAAAGGGCCTGCTGTAGCCAGGGAGAGTGACAAATGGCTGCTGTAGCCTGCTGCCATGTGCATCCCCACATTGAGACAGGACCCCAAACTGATCCATGCAGGGCCCCCTGTAGCCAGGAGTGACCCCCTCTCCTCCCTGTGCTGCCCACCGTGGCAGCTCCCACTTTCCCACTGATCCCTTGCTGCTGCAGCAGAGCCGTGCCCCGTCCGTGCTGGGGTCTCGACAGGAGCAGTCAGCAGTGAGCACCAGCTGTGCCCAGCCTGTGCCTGTGCCTGGCACCTCAGGCTGCGTGGGCAGAGCCTGGAGCCAGCTGTGCTGGGGTGCAGCACGGGCAGGCTGGCCTGGCAGGCAGATGGATGGCAGCTCCGCTTCAATTCCGCATCCCTTTTCTCCCAGACAAACCCCGTCGGATTTTCATAAATCAAAGCGCCACACTGTTTAATAAAAATTTATTGACTTACAAGTGATTATTTATCAAAAGGCCATTAATAGCAGCTCCGGGAATGATGTGCTACTGGGTGGTGCGTGGAGACTAATAGCAAATCAATGCCAGCATCCGGGCAGAATGTATATGAGGGCTCCTGGCCCCAGTGGGGTGCACGGCTGCTGCAGCCGGAGCCAGCAGCCCCTACCCCGTGGGCCGCCCAGCGCTCCCCCCCTGGTTATTTATCGCTTACAAATGAAATGATCGATACTTTTAATCTAGAGCTAAATTTATTAACTTTCTCATCGGAGAGAGACGTATTGACTGGGGGCATGGGGTGGGAGAGCCAAGGAAAGATGGATGTGTGCCTCCTAACCTGTCCAGCCAGCTCCTTGCCTGCTGTGGAGCGTCCTGAATTCTGCTGGGGATGGTCCTCAAGCACAGCAGGGTGGCTGGACTTCCTGCAAAGCTGAGGAGGGTCCTGCAGATCACCGTGGCATCAGGGACAGGGGACCCAGTTGCAGGGTCTTGTGGGCACCTGCAGCTGGATCCAAGGGCCTGAGGACATGGCAAGGGGGTGGAGGAGGCTCGTGGCCTTCAGCAGTGCCTGAAGGAAATGTCCGTCCCACCCCCAGAGAGGAGAGCTCTGGGGACACAGCCCTTGACAGGGCTCAGGAGTGGCTGCTGTACAGGGAAAAGTGAAGGAGAGCCTGGAGACCCTGCCTGGGCAGCAGGGATCAGCAGGCAGCCATGTCCCTGTCCCCAGCAGGTGTGTCCCCAGCTGCAGCAGTGAGCATGGCACTGCCTCGGCAACCCGGGCCTCACTGTGGCTCCCTCCAGGGCTCCCCAGACTACAGCATGGGGCAGGGGTCTTCATCCAAATGGCCCCTGAGCTTGCAGCCAGAGCAGCAAAGTTCCATCAGGTAAATAAAAAAGTGCAGGAAAATTCAGATTTAAGGCCACTTACACAGAGCAGCTGTCCTCACCTGGCACAGCAGATGCCCTTCCCAACAACACTCACGGTACAAAGGAGGCACTTAGGTAACTGCCTTCTCCAGAGTGCTAGAAAATGCAGGCTTCAGCAGGTAGCAGTGAAACAGCTCTTGCTTGTAAGAGCAGAGAACCCAGTGCAAGTGCTCAAGTTTGTAGGAATGTAAAGAAAATGGGAAAGTACATGGGAGAAATGCTCAAATGCAAGTTGTTTTACCAAATAATTTACTTGCAGAGCAGAGAGGGGCACCACCTCCAGCACAAGATTTCAGTTTTCTTGCAACAAGCTGATACTATCCATGTGTGCGTGTGACAACGTCAGATGCCACTGTTTCCCTCAGGAGACATTTGAAAAGGGATTTGCTGCCCTAGCCATGAAGCCTTGGGCTCTCCTACACACTCCAGGCTCCCACTATAGCACGTAGAGACTCCTCAGGAGCCCCACCTGCCACTCCAGTGCCACCTGGCAACCCGCAGCCCCAGGGGACAGAGGGAGATTTCCAAGGAGTATGATCCTTACTGCATCAGGAGCAGTGAAGAGGCTGTTGTAGAAGCAACAGTCTGGGTCAAGCTGACAGGAAGGTGGCAAAAGAAAAGTATTTCTCCCAGAAGTGGATCTGAAAATGGCCCGAGAGACCCCATTCTGCTCCTAAGGGGTTTACACCTCACACATGAGGGGGACAGGCTCATGAGGACTCCCTTGGTTGTCAATGCAGCCAATTTCAGCATAGCTCACTAGCTTTTGTGTTGTGGGAGACTTGTGACTGACACACATGCACGTCACACCAGTCCTTCCCTGGGACTGGACACACCAGATGGAAGCACATGACACCATAAGAGTTTCATTTAATACTGCCCCTGCAAGGGGCTTCACTGTAACAGTAACAAGAAGGCATCTTTGCCATGAGCTGCCAAAGGCCTAAAGACTCCAGGCAGCAATAGTGCCTCTGCAAAACAACAGCCAGAGGATGAAAAAGCCAGTCCAAGCAGCTCTGGAGTAGCCCAAGTCCAAAGATTCCGAGTTGCTCCAGGCAAGCCCAGGTTGGGGCTGGAGGCAGGGGGCTGTGGCCAGCCCCGTGGCAGTACTGGAGGCAGCAGACTCAGGAGCGGCTCCGGTCTTCATGGCTGCCTACAATCATTTTGCTGTAGAGTTTCTGTTGCTCCTCCTTGAATGCATCTTTCACCTTCTCCCTTTTCAGTCCTCCATCCCTGGGGAGAGAGTCATATCAGAGAGTCTGCAGGCAGGCATCATCTTCATCTGGGACTGTTCAGGGCAAGTCAGAATTCCAGTGAGTGCTGACAGCTGCCCTGGTACCACATGCTGCCAGGGCACACTGAAGACCACCTGTCCAAAGGGCATCATTTTCTTACCTGGTTCTGCCAAGAGCTGCCCCCATGGCCCTGCACTGTGCTCAAAATAGCAACTCTGCCAGAAACATGAGCTACTCTTGTAGAGCTACAGGAGACTGCCTGCCTGCCTCCTGGGCTCTGAGACCTCAGTACCTAGGAAAGCAGGTTCCCAAGCTGAACACACCTTGCTGAGTAGAAACAAGTCAAACCCCAGGGCATGCCAATGCAAGCTACAATCACAGAATGAAGCTTTGATGCTGAGCATACAGAAGAAGCAAAGACTTTGGTCCCTACTTACAGAAGGACATTCCTCCAGAGGCCTGCTCTATCCTAAGCCAGAAACAAATGGAGCTCTACAGCCCATGAGCACATCCCAGGACCCAGAACAAGGAACTTTGGCACCAGGAAGAGAAAAGCCTGCTTGGACTCACCAGAGCAGATCCACAAGGCCCCCCTGCCTGGCAATGGCTGACTTCACTCGATTGGCAAACTGCACTGCGTCCTCTTCAGGCTGTGGCAAAATAAGACTGCTCAGCAGGAGCAAAGGGCCAAACAGGAAAGTGATCAGATAGGCTGGGTTCACCTTACCTGCCTGGTCATTGGGGGCAAGTACCAGACACTGCAGACGATGGCCCAGCTGGTCATCATCCTGAGGAGGTAGGTCACCATGCCATATTTGCTGCTGTTCCAAAAGGCATCTCCAAACTGTGGGTCATACTACAAAGGCAGAAGAGTTCATGGAAGTCAGGCAGGGACTGCACCCTCTCCAAGGCTCCAGCTTCCACCCCAAACTGAGCTAAAGGTCAGCTCTCCCAGAGCACAACATGGAGTGACCTCAGTTTTCCTGTGGCCTCAGACCAGGCTGGACTGGGCTGCCAAGACAGAGATACAGAGGGTCAGACACACTTGTGCCCTGAGAACGTTGCCTTGTCATACCTTGATGGCTACAGGGTAAACTGTAGCTCCAATTTCGAAGCTCCCCTTTTTGAACATCATCACAGATGTGTTGTTGATGCATGTTCCTGTAAGAGGCAAGCACAATCTTAACTTTCCTCTGCAAGTCAGTTCAGAATTCTAAGCTACAGGCTTAAGGGCAGGGCAACACAAACCCAGGAACTCTCCCCTAACTCTCCATCCAAGCCCTGTTCTCTGTGTGCACAGAACAGGTCACTGGGACATCATGTGTGACTCCTGCATTCTGGGCTCACTCAGCTCTAAAGACACAATGTCCCTTTTGTCTCAGTGGAGGGTCTCAAGCCCTTGGCTATGTAAGAAGGAACAGAGATGCAGTGCTATCTCAAGGTGCCTTCTCCACCTGGTGCTTCTCTGGCCTTCTTGCACTCACCTTCTGGAAAAATAAGAATGGGCAGTTTGCTTTTGTCCTGGACATGTTCTGTGAGCCTAAACAGAAGAGTGTCAAAAATTACCAGAAGGGACAGACGCTCTCAGTAGCAATCCACACAGCACATAAACCATACCCTGCAGTCACCAGGGACGATCAGGGTGCCAACAACAGGGGCACAATCTCCCAGCACTTATGAGGCCATGCAGTGTCCTCATCCAAGGGAGGTGAGCAGCCCTCTACCTCCCCCAGCCTTCAGACCCACCCCTGCAGCCAGCGACTGTCACACCTTCTGGCGACGAGGTGACGATCTTTGACCTCAGAACGTTCGAACCAGACGTGGGGACAAGCTTTCACCATGGCTCTCTGTATCACACCCATGAGCCCTCCGTGGATCTGACCCACCTGAACAGGGCAAGAAGACACAAGTTTCAAGACCTAGCCACGCACAAAAGTCAAGGCTGCACCCAGTTTCACAGCCAAACTGAGGTTCATCTTCCTGCCCCTACCCTGGAAAGGCTAAGAGGAAAAGTCCCAGGCTCTGATTTGAAAGACAGATAGAGCAAACCCCAAGTGCTTTCCCCATGGCAGGAGGTCCAGCTGGGGAAGCACTTTGCTCTTCTAGCAACAGCAAAGCCTAGAGCTCTTCTTGCTAAGCTGCACCCACAGACCCCTGGTGTTTTAAGCTCCAGGCTGAGCTTGCACGCCACAGACAACAGAGTCTGACAGTGCCCCACCATGTCATGCAGGGTCAAGTAGTTCTACATGCTCAAAGGACTCTTGCTGCCTGCTTCCTGCCCCATAACAAGGTTTGCTGCTCCCTCCATGCAGGCAGCCAGGCCCGGGCAGGCAGAGCCAGTTCCTTACCATCGCATAGTAACCATCACTGGCCAGGATGATCACATCGATGGGGGAGGTGTGATTGGCCACACAGATGCCTCCATTTCGGGGTCTGTTTTCTCTAGATGCAAAACAAAGGTAGAGGTGAAGAAAGAGGAAGGAAGCATGAGACCTACATAATGGCCAGCATGGAGCAGGTCCTGGGCAGGGACAGTCTGGAGCAGACAGGCTTACCGGTCGTGGTAGGTGATGATGGCTGTGAGGGCACGCACACAGATCCGGTAACACATCAGGTGGACGTGTTTGCTCAGGAAGTCCTTACACCTGCAGCCCAGGACAGAGACCATCACTCTCCAGTCCTACAATATCCCCTGTAACAGTGCCACTCAGCCCAGCTGCCTCAGGCTGTGAAATCCAGCCAAGCCTTCACATCTCTCCTACAGAAATACAGCATGTCCTGAGCTTTGCTGTCAGTTTATGATCATTGATTCTTAACTCATGAGAATAAAATTTTGGCCTTTGCTCTTTTCTGTTACTACTCCTTTCAGAGGCCAGGGCTGAGCGTTCTGCCACCGGCTTAGTGCTCACATCTAGGCCCTTTGTTGAAAATTACAGGGTGTCCATTCCTGAGAGACCACAGCTGCCAGGACCACCTGCTGTGTCTGCAGGTGGTAGAACAGAAAGCTTTGTAGGGAAATTTCAGGATTATAAGGTCTCAAACTGCACGGAGTGCTCCCATCTGCTTCTCCCTCAAAGATGAACTCACCTTCCATTTGGCAAATATCCCACCACTGTGGTACCAGTCACCAACAAGCTGATGCCAGTAAATGCCAGGGCTATCCTGCAGAAAGAGGAAAACTACATGCTAGCAAAACCAGGCCATTAGGACCTTCTTGGCAGGCAGGTCCCAGCACCAGGACTCACCTGAGGGGCAGAAGGAAGCAGTAGCGGATGAGCACACCAAGTCCCCAGAGCACAGTGAGGCGCAGGCTGATATACTGGAAGTTGTAGTTGGTCCTGCTGAGCAGGTTCCAGGACTCCAGCTCTTCAGCTGAGAACCTCTTGGTCACTTCATCGTCCATGATGGTCTCGATGCCTTTGCGGCAGAAATAGAAGATATCTGAGAGCTCAAACTCAGGGGTGTCCAGGGCTTTGCCACTGCCGCTCCGGCGGATCTCCTTGATCTCCTCCTCCAGTGACGTCGGCTCCTTTGCAATGATACCTGCAACACACCATAGGCAGCTCTGAGCAAACTGTGACTTGCCCACTCAAAGAGAGACAGAAGCCAAGGCCCTTCCTCACCCGCCTTCCTCAGGGTCCCCTTCCTTTCTCCAATCCAGACAGGCATAAACCTCCCCACTATCTAGAAATGAAGCACTCCCAGGGTGCTTCCCTGCTCTCCCTCATGAAACAGAGCTCTTTAGAACTCCCTCCTACATGAAAAAGGCTTCCCAGCAGACCTCAGCTGCTCAGAGACACCACATTTACCCCACCTCCCCAAAACAATTTTGAACTCCATGTACCCATGCAGGGCAGGATCTCACCATTGACATAGGGCTTGTACAGTGGATGGTTCTTCTCCTTGGCACCACGCTCTATTCTCAGTGTTGCCCACTGCAAGACAGACAAGACAACCAAGATTGGCAAGTCCTATAGCTTCACACTACTGCCCATTTCAGAGCTGACTTTCAGGAAGGACCATAGTGCAGGGGAGAAGTTGGGGCTAAAGTAGGAGGCTTCCATACACAACTGAAAGAGTGAGTGATGAACCCAACTGAACTGAGGTGGAAGCAGAGACTGGCCTGGGAAACAGGGAGTACCAGAGGGAAGAAGAGTGCTCAGTGGTGAGATGGCACAGCAAGGTTTTCTGCAGTTTCTGTGACCTCTCAGCTCTGCTGCACCTTGCACGTGGCTGCCACTGCACAGCTTCTGGCTGAGCTGTGCAACCTGCTGGGGAGTCTGCACCACAATGTAGGAAGCTGATCAGGGGACCAGAGCTACTTTTCAACCCTTGTTTCTTCCAAATTCAAAGCAGAGACTGTATTTTCAAGTTGCTGCTGACACATCAGGCTGATGATGGGATGGGATCCTTTCCCCTCTGATTCAGCTGATGGCTGCTGCTGCTTCTCAGCTCAGCAATCTACCCAAAACAGCAGCAGCAAGCACCCTCAGACAGCTGGTTGCCAAATCCTGTGCCAGGACTACTTGTTCTATCAGCTAATTTTCAAGGGCACCAGCACAAACTGCAGGCTGTATTTCTGTGCAGTTTTCCTGCCTGCCCTCCAAATAACCTTCACAGCCTGTTATTCATATAGGTCTGGAAGGTCAAGCTTCTGAAGGATGAGGACTTGTATACAACATGCTTATCTGTGAAGAGGGGAAGTTGCTGCAAACTCTGGCATCCCAATCTCAGCCCATACCAGCAGCAGATCAGGAGGCAGCAATGAGGGAATGCTAACTGCATACGGAGTGTCCCGCTCACCTTGCAGCTGCCTCTGCCAGCAGCCAGAACTCCAGCATTGCAGAAGATTGCCTAGATGCTGCCATCCCAGAAGTCAGGAGAGGAGCTCTGACCTCACAGGAGCTAAGCAGCCTATGGAGAAGGCAGTGCTTGCAAGCCCAGCACATCTCCATCCTGACCGTGGCAGCAGCAAACCCAGACTCCCACCTGAGAGGCACCAGGCAGGTGCCCTCCCTCCCCCACCAACACAGGTGTGCTGCTGCCAGCCAGGCCTCGCAGCTCAGGCTGTGTCCCACAAGCTTCCAGACTATGTCACCCTCCCACATGCTGCCCCTCTGGGTTCCCAACATTGGCCTTGAGCACTGGGAAAGTATTTTGAGTAACTAACAGCCCTCCAAAATACAATTCTGAATGGTCAAACTTAATGAGTGAATTTTCCACCAAATCAGTGACCAGTTATGCATGAGTACTCCTCTATCCTACCACTAAGATCCTTTAATAAAAGCTGGAATAGACTTCCCAGTCTTTTCATGTCTTCCCAGTCTTTTCAGTCTTTCACAATGTTTTCAGAGAAAACATTGTGAAAAGTTCCATTCAAAACTTTTTTTTCTGCCCGCTTCAGTCAGTAAATTTGTAGTCAGGTCTTCCAATATCTGTGTTAATGAAGCCCCCCACAAAGCCCAGGGTCTTCCCATTTATACCTCAGGCTTTTGGGAGGACTCAAGAGTTTAAAGAGCTGAACACTGTGAGCTCCAGGGCTGTCTTCCCAAGCCAGCCAGTACAGGGATACTCTGGAGACAATCAGCCCTGTTCCAACAACAGTAGCTATACCATACATCTTTTAGCAGCATGAACTCCATATTTAAGAGCCTAAAACCTCCCTAGCAAACACTTTGCCTTTCACCTGGGCTGCCAGGGTAGGGTGGTATAGGCTTTACCTACTACTCCTAGTAGATAAAAAATTCTGGTCTGGTCAGGAACTTGCTTCAAGAGGTGTTGGCTCAGAGACAGCCCATAAAATTAGTCCACCAAAGGCAGGCAAGGGAACAGCATGACAACCAGCTGGAAAATTCCACTTGGCCTCTCTGTGCCAAGAGGGTCGGCAAGGGCTGCTGGTTGTCCTCCAAGGCGGCAGGTCCAGACATGGCTCAGTAGGTGACACTCCAGGACAGAAGCATGCAGAGAGCTCTGGGTTCTGGCCACAGACCACTCAGGGCTTGCAGCACAAAAGTCCTGCCTTACCTCCTCTGCTCTTGCTTCATCCAAATGTGCCCTGTAGAGGAGCAACCTGCTGGCTGCAGCCTGGTCCTCCCCATTACCTGACACCACTGTACCAGCACCCTGCCTAGCCTGGGACACGCACTCCTCCAAGCTACCCCTCAGATCCTGCTGCACTCCTGCTGACTGCAGAGCCTTGCTAGACTATTGCTTTACTTGAAGACTTACTAAATTAATTACAGGGAAAAAACAGCCCACAGAGGTCTCATAAATGGCATTTGGCTGAGATGAGCCAAAGAGGTCAACTGGCAGCAGCACGACATCCACAGCCCTGTCTTCCACTCTAATCACCCAAAATCCCCTTCTGGGGCAAAAGCCTCTCTTCCATGCTTGGACAAACCTCTGCAAACACAGAGAACATTCTGAAAACATGACTTACCTGGAAAATCTTTAATAAAGTTTTCATGTAAACCTTGCGGATGCCAAAGGAGACTCCAAAAATTGCTGGCACGATGATGAAAACCAGAAGCAGAGTGAAGAGGACAGTTATGGAAATCCCCAAGAGATTAACCACTAGGCTGTCAAAGGGGAGCAGGAGGAACATGGTGAAGGGCCCAGGCAAGGCTGGTGCCCTGCAGCCAGACAGAAGGGCTGCTCGCAGCAATGAACCAGTCCTCCTGTTACTCAGCAACAGTCTCACACATGCACCAAGTCTGCAGCGTGCTCAGAGACCCCATTCCAAAGTTCACATCCTTTTGGGGCTCTGAGAGAGGGAATGCAACAGGATCAGAGAAAGCACTTGGGAAAACGAGCCAACAGTCTGCCAGGAGGTCAGGTGAGTTCAGACGATGCAGGCCAAAGAGCTCAGAGCAGCCGGTGCACACACCCTGGTTTGCCCACGGGCAGGTGGTGGGCACGGCAGCAACACGACTGCAGGAACGGATCCCCTCCCAGGCTGCCACTGAGCAAGTCCTGCTGCGGAGCAGCTTGTGGAGAATCTGGCAGCAGAATCCCCTCCTGGCTGCTGAGAGCATGCAGAGTCTCTTCAGAGGGACAAGGTGGAGTCCATCCCTGAGCCTGCATTGGAGGAGATCGAGGGAGTTGGCACTCACAGGAGCCTACCGTACGTGGAGCTATTATTGTTCTCCCCACGAGGGCATGCGCACCAGCACGGGTCCTTGCATGACGCCTGGAACAAGTTCAGTTCTGGAGGCCCCTGGCATCCACTCACGCTGAAGGGTCATTACAGACACGAATGAAGCTTGTGCTCCTGGAAAGCTTTCAAACAGCAAGTTGGCTTCTTGGCAGATGTGGCACCCACATGCCACCAGCAGCAGTGGAGGAGAGCAATTGAAGTCAGCAGATCGGAGAGATGTCAACGCAGAGAGCGTGGCAGGAGGCCAGAGACAGTGGGCTCTGAAACCTGGAAGGCAGTACTGGGGCTGAGGTTACATCATTCAGAGCAGCTCCCGAGACAGCAAGACTGAGACGGATACTCTAGCTACTGCCTGTCACTGTCACAGACCTGGGAATCACCTCCTGCTGCCATTCATCCTGTATTTTCATACCATGCACACCTCAGATGGAGCAGACTCATCCAGAACCACGCCTACGGCACAGGATGCTGCAATCAGGTCTCAAGTACAGGAAAGGGGTGACAGAAAACCCTTCCTCATGACAAAGACCTTATCGTGTCTCTCATTTCAGGGGCATCCAAAAGAACTGAGGAAGCCAGGTACCCAGATTCCTGGGTAGGCATCACTTCCTCTGCTCCTGTACATCTCATCCCCAGTGACAAAGGGCAGATTTACAAACAGCTCAGGACAGGAAGTTAGCCTAAGGGGAGAATTACTGCTGATGATTAGTCAAAGAAGAACTTGCTGGGGCACAGGGACCAGTCAAAGGTTACACACCCACGTGGCCATTGGTGGCTTATGATAAAAAATGAGTCTGCTTGGGGGAGACTGCCCTCTGGACACGACCTTCACCAGGCTACGGAGTCTCAACCTGAGGATGGGATTTAACAGGTACCTGACAAGCACACAGGGCAAAGGGAAGTCAGTAAAGATCCTTTTGCTCCCCTGTACACTAAGTTCCAGCTGTTGGTTAAACACTGCTGTACCAGTAATGTTAAGAATAGTGTTAGTGCTTCAAAGGCATATACACAGACCACGTACTGGGAGAGGCAGCTCGTCAGCCACACGTGCGGCTGCCCATTATGCCACAGCTGTCACCCATCAGAACCAGAACTCGTGCTGGTAAACTGGTCGGACGGGCCCCCTGAGCCGGCAGCCGCTCTGTGAGGAGCTCGGCCGTGACTCTCCCGCACCGTGTCACCCCCACGGCCGAGCCCACGTGTGCTGCAGTCCTGCCCGCGGCCCCGCCCCGGGGCTGAGCACAGCCGGGCAGGCCCGGCAGGCACAGAGCCCGCAGCCCGCACCGCTCTTTCGGGGCTGCAGCGATTGACCGCCGCCCGCCCGGTGGGCAGACCAGCCCAAGGGCCCGCCTGAGGCCGGGGCGGCTGCGGCGAGACCGGGGGCGGCGGCGAGCGTCGATCTCAGCTCTGTTCCCCGGGAGCGCGGCGGATCGCTGCAGGGCCGGGGCCCGGGCCTCCCGACAGATCGGGA
>VZRH01002093.1:628890-639304 GCA_013397555.1 Urocynchramus pylzowi
CGCCCGGCTCTGTCCCGGGCCCACAGGCACCGGCGCCCGGCGCTGTCCCGGGGCTCGGGGCACCGGCGCCTGGCGTTGTCCCGGGGCCGCCGCTCCCAGCTCGGGCATCAGTTCCTTGGTTGTTGTTAGGAAGCGAAGCCGCTGGGACCAGCCCGACGCTCCCGCAGTTCTGTCCCCGCTGGCTGCGCTGCTGCCCACGGGATCCGGTGGCGGCCCGTTAACCTTTGCCCGAGAGCTCCAGGCTCGGCAGCGATCCCTCCGGCTCAGGCAAACCTGAAACCTGCCGTGCGGGCAAGCACCGGAGAGCTCAGGGACGGCCTCAGCCCGGAACGCCGTGTTTGGGGCCGGAGGGCTGTGTCCGTGGGAGCTCATCCTCCGTGTCTGTGGGAGCTCAGCCTCCGCGTCTGTGGGAGCTCATCCTCCGTGTCTGTGGGAGCTCATCCTCTGTGTCTGTGGGAGCTCATCCTCTGTGTCTATGGGAGCTCATCCTCCGTGTCCGTGGGAGCTCATCCTCCGTGTCCGTGGGAGCTCATCCTCCGTGTCGGTGGGAGCTCATCTTCCGGACCCCATCCTTCCGTAGGGGTGTTCTGTGTCTCTGGGAGCTCATCCTCTGGGTCTCTGGGAGCTCATCCTCTGGGTCTCTGGGAGCTCATCCTCCGGACCCCGTCCTTCAGGAGGGGTGTTTGGGGTGCTTGTGAGGCTGCACCATGCCACTCTGCTCCTGCTGAGAGCCACGGGCAAATCCAAGGTGTTGAGCAGCCACTGACCCCTCGCTGTTCATGGGCACAGTGTTTTCCAGCCTGACCAAGCACGGACACTGGTGGCTCTTAGAGGAGACAGACACTTTGAAACAGAGTCTTTCAGGTCACCTAATGCAGTAGAGATGCAAGAGGACAAATCAAATTTACAGACGTGGCTTAGATTGGAAGATACACTTGCAAAGCCAATTTGTGTCATTTTATGGGTTGAAAGATTCGAAGTCAGAGGTCCCTGTATGGTTTGAATTAGATAGGGACAGGGGTATTCTGGAAAGCCAGATCTGGAGAAGTTTTTATTCAGGGCATTTGAAATTGAGTAGGGGCCTACCAGCATTTCTCAAATGCTCTCAAATAAAATATTCCGGAACACAAGCTTCCATGTGACAAAGAAAATGATGAATACATGAAAATGGAGATATCTATCTTGTACTAAATATTCAGGAATAGGATTTCATATGTGTAACAACAGAGAAAGAATTTCAAAGGGTGCTGCTTTCAAAACAAAAATTAAAAAAAAAAATAGAAGGAAGCTCTAGCTAGCACCAAAAAATGAAGTTTTGGTTTTTTTTTCTCTACCAGTTTGCGCTATCAACAAGGTTATCAGTTTTATTGTCTGAACAGGAGCATGACTGCAGGGCTTGGAAGTGGCAGGTCCGTGTCCTGACAGCTCAGGTGACCCCACTGGATGTTCCCAGCACCCTGCCATGCCTGGGGCTCCCCAGGCAGCCCAGCTTGTGCTGACTGGACATGTGAATTGGGCAAACAGCAGCTTCTTCCTGGGCAGGTTTTTATTTCAAGGATGGAACAGAATGGCAGATTAAGGAGATTTAACTTCTCCAGTTAAGTAAAATAGTACCACAGGCATGAAGAGTAAGTGCACAGAACAACATCATTTTAATAATTTGATTCCCTCAAGTGAAAAACTGTTCATTAATAGATTTCAGAGAATGAGGTGAATTGGTAATAATCAAGGGTAGAGTTATTGGGTGTGAGAAATCCTACACTGATAAGGAGTCATAATGTGATTCATTCAATTTTATAACAATTGGCTTTTGAAAAACACACTGGCTTTTGAAATAAATTAATTAAAGAAAGAAACACACAAAACAACCAACTCCAAACAACCGAAATTCCCCAACACCAAAATGGGAACAGCACAGATAACTCTGAAACAGAGATGAACACCCTTTTCTGCAATCCTGACACCCTTCCTCCAACACAAGGAGCCACAGAGGCCCAAGCCCATGGGCTCTGCAATGCCTTTTGTGCCCTGCAAGCCAAAAGCAGCAAGAAGGCCTTGGCATCACTGATTTAGTTAATGGCTGGACTCAGTGATCCTAGAGGTCTTTTCCAACCTTAGTGATTGTGTGATTCTAAGACTATTTTGGCAGAGGGATAAGCCCCTGGCTCCCACTGCTGAGCTCAGCTGCCAGAAAAGTTCCCCAGGAAGTAGCACAATCTTTGTTTGGTCATTAAAGCAGAAAAAGAGAGAGGGAATCTTAGGAAATGCTTGAAACGATTAGTTGATCTTAACTCTAAGGAGCTAAACAAATGCAAAGCAATTCCCCCCTCAGCCCCTCGTGCTGCTGTAGAATGTAATCTCATTTCTAAACACACAATTACAGAAAATAAAAAGAAAAGAAAAGAATAATTAATTTCTGCTTCCTCATGCAAATCCTCTGACCAATCATTTAGGGATCAGGGGCAATTCAGCTTCTTGTGCAAATTCCAAACTGAAGGCCTGAAAAAAACAAGTGAATGGATTTACTTTTCTAAGAACCAGAATTAACAAAGGTTCCATTTTCCATGGTTATGTGCCTGGCCAGACAGCCCTTGCTGACAAGCTCTCAAAAAACATGTGTTGGCCTGTTGAAAAGGCCCCAGTGTTGACTGACAGACAATTGAAGTGACAAATTGTTTCATTGTACTTGGCAGGGAGAGCGCTGTATTAGATAATTATGGCGAGGAGGGAAGCGACAGGTCACAGGTCAGAAGACACGTCTGACCCTGTTTTCTGAAAGCCCTGAAAGGAGCCCAGGCCCGGGGGAGCAGCGTCAGGCTGCTAGCTGCTTTTCCTTCCGCTGCGGTGCTTCGGAGCTAACGAAGATGGAGTGGGATGAGCTGGCTCCGTCCTCGCCCCAGTCGTGGCTCCCAGCATGGGTGTGCGGCTCCCAGGAGGGGTGTGCGGCTCCCAGGAGGGGTGTGTGGCTCCCAGGAGGGGTGTGTGGCTCTCAGCACGGGTGTGTGGCTCTCAGCACGGGTGTGTGACTCCCAGGACAGGTGTGTAGCTCCCAGGAGGGGTGTGTGGCTCCCAGGAGGGATGTGTGGCTCCCAGCACGGGTGTGTGACTCCCAGGACGGGTGTGTGGCTCCCAGGACAGGTGTGTGGCTCCCAGAAGGGGTGTGTGGCTCTCAGGACAGGTGTGTGGCTCCCAGCAGCACCCACCACCCCTTGCTGGTTCCAGAGGCCCAGAGCATGGGTGTCTGCCTTCAGCTGAACGTTGGGACACTCCCACCTTTCGAGCAGCACCCTGCATCACCTCAGCAGTCCACGCTGTGAACTGGCAGGAAAATCACCATTTCTGGCCCTGAGCCCTGTCCCAGGCTCTTGGGCACCTTCCTTTGCCCGCCTGCAAACACCAGCAGGACTGACCCCGCCCCACCGGGGCCTGGGTTTTTTGTGGGCTACAACAGAGTACAACTAATAGTTATTGCAGCTTCTCTCCTGCCACAGAAATAAAATATGGCATGGAATCACAGCACAGCTACTCCATTGAGAGCAATGCTACACTGAGTAATACCAATAATTCAAAACAGATGAGCCAAAGGCTCGAGCACTATGGGCTCAGTATCCCAGTCTGCCCTGACCCCTGGAATTCGCTGAAAGTTGCTTTGAGACTCGCCAGAACTCTTTTGTAACTTCTGTGAGGGTTATTTATTGCAAAGTCATAAATATTTGCTATGGATTTTCTCCATCAATCTACAAAATGAATTAGGTTAGAAAAAATGTATGTACTTGGATTTTGGGCATGTGTTTCCCAGGCAGGGGAGAAAGCATTGGATCTCCATTGTGCAGAAGACAGGCTGCTGCAAAGCTTTGGGCTCTGCTGCCTGTGCTAATTAATTCCCTTCCACAAACAGTTTAAAATGCACAGTACAGTTGAGAAAGGGGGAAGGGAGAAAAGAGATTCTTCTTTAAATCTCTTTTAAAATCTTTCATAAAATTATTTATGGGGAAA
This sequence comes from Urocynchramus pylzowi, assembly GCA_013397555.1. Taxonomy (NCBI): domain Eukaryota; kingdom Metazoa; phylum Chordata; class Aves; order Passeriformes; family Fringillidae; genus Urocynchramus; species Urocynchramus pylzowi. The sequence goes on from VZRH01002093.1 coordinate 632,887, forward strand.
GGAAAATTCTGTTTCCCTCTCCTCCTTCCCAGACACCCTCACAGTCCATTAAAACCCTGAAACTAAGAGGCAGCATGTTGTGCCCCAGGGAATCAGCCTGAAGTCAACATCTCAAAGTCCACCTCAGAAGCCAGCACTGGCAGCTAGATGTGGGGATGGAAGAAGCGTGCCCAGGCTCCTCTCTTTCCATCCCAAGGCAAAGCTGTGATGGGGCAAAGCCACCCCATTTTCTCACTGTTAAAAAGAGGAGGGAGAGCAGAACTTGCCTTGCTTTGCAGGCATTTCTCTTAACAAGTTTTTATTCAGAAAAGCACTTAAATGAGACCTTACCTCTGAGGATACTGCAGTAGAATTTGAGCACAGGTGGATGCTGTACCTGGTGGTGAGGGGGTGACAATGAGAAGAAGGGCAAGCTCTTCCCCCAGAGGTTGGCCAGACACTGAACAGGCTCCCCAGAGCAATGGTCAGAGCCCCAAACCTGCGAGAGCTCAAGTGTTTGGACAACGCTCTGGGGCACAGGGTGTGATCCTCAGGCACGTGAGCAGGGCCACGAGTTGGACTTTGATGATCCTTGCAGGTCCTTTCTAATTAAGCCTCCAGGATCCTGCACCTTTTCAACACTGCCAAGTGACTGCATGGGAGCTGGCAGCCTGTGTGTCCAGACCACAATTCACGCACCAGCAGCGAGTCCTGCACTCCTGTGCCTGGTCATCCTGCCGCCAAAAGCTCCTGAAAAGGTTTGCATGAATGAGCTGATCTAGCTTTGTTTCTGTTCCCATGGTTTGCCCTTTACCCTTTGGCCTTTGCCCAGCTCTGTGGCCACAAGAGCAAGGGTCTGACCACAGCTGACTGCACAGCTGCCCAGATGCTTATTGTGCATGGCACAATGAGCCTTGCTGGGGGCCCGCAGCTCCTGCTGCTCCTCAGCCCCAGCCACTGCCATGCTCAGTAGAACACCAAACCCAGCATTTTTTTTTCCTGCTGCAGGGAAGGCTCCAGTGCAGTCCGTTGTGTGGGCTGTGTTCAATGCTTCCTGGTGCCAAGGAAAAGGGATGTTGTTTTTTGTGTACTTGGAGCTGTGCCCTGTTTCCATTCTGCTTTTCTTTAACTGTACCTGTGCGGCAAACCCAAGCCCTGCCAGCCCTGGCTTTCCCTCCTTGGTGAGAGCCCTTGGTGCTGGGGGGACCCAGCCCACAGGAAGCCAGGGCTCTGGTCAGCTCTGAGGAGCTACTCATGGCCCATGCCAACCAGCTGGCCCACTGGAAGGCAGCTGACAGGTTGGCAAAGGCCCCCGACTTCCTTCTCTTCTCTCATGAGTGTCCCAGGAAGGAACAGCTGCCTCTCTTGCTCATTGAATACCCACATGGGAATCTGCCCTGTGCAGGTGGTTGGTCTGGCCAGGTTCAAGAGCAAGGTGACCAAGAGCACTAGGGGATTTGAATAATGCTAGCAAGAATGCTAGCAAGAATAACTTTCACTGCATGTAGGTAGGGTCAGATCAGCTGACCTTCATGCTGAGGATCTACGTGGGGCTTCTTGTGTAGGTGTGTGTCCAACAGCATCTAGATGTCAGTGCTCCATGTGCAGGTGCAGATAGGTGTATCTGCCTGCTTGGGTACCACGTGCACACCTGCTGTTGGCTGGTCACCCCCACTGGACTCAGGCTCTGGGCTGGGTACCAGAGTAGCAGGAAAAGTTGAGAGAGGAAGCATGGCAGGAGGAGCTATTTGTTCAATCAATGATTTACCAGATGTGTACACTGTACTAAAGACTTGTAAACATACTTTAATGGCCAGCTGTAAATCCAGGCAGTAGCAGTGCCAGCTTCATCTCCATCAGATGTGTCTTAAGAACAGCAGAGGAAGGGCTCTGAACCACTTTGTTGCAGGCTCTGTCAGCTCTGCAATTATGCATGTAAATCAAAGAACCAATGTCCTCAGGTCAAAATTATTTGAGTGACATGAAAGGTTTTATGGCCAGCAGCTTCTCCTTTGCTGGGTTCCCTGCAGTCTTCCACAGAGGGCATCTCCAGAACGTTGGGTTTCCGTCCCAGTGCCCCAAGTGCGTGGCTGTGTTTTCACTGACTATGCTGGAAGTCTCTTTTGTTAATCACTGAAGCACAGCATCATTAGTGAGAAGTGCAGAGTGTACACAAAGAGGAACTTGCCAAATTACTAATAAGCAGAAACTCCATCCATCTTAATGAGACCGGGTTAAGAAAATAGCAACCTAGAATATACACAATGGAGTCTTTCCAATCTGCTTATTTACTCCTGTTAGAAAGTAGTTCTGAACTCCATCTCTGGTCCAGCTTGGAGACTATCACATCGTTTTCAAACCACAGATATCTTATGCTCTTGCAAATCATTTAGCATGAGAAGGATAAATAAACAAATAATGGACAGATGGCTCAAAAATTTTTAGAGGGAAGAGGGCAGATAGGATTGCTGAAGAGCAAGAAGCATGAGGAGATGTTTCCTCATGGTGGGCTAGTCTCCTGTTCCCTTCCTTTGGGGTCCTCACAAAAGCAGCCGAGGGTCCCCAGCTTCTCAGGCAGCACGAGGCCACTCTTGGTCTGAGACTTCCGTCAGGCCAGCCCAGCAGTGTGATTTATACCTCTCCAGAGACTTGAGGCACTTCCCCAGGTTACTCTGGCAACCCAGAAGGGGTTTGCACCCACATCAACGTGCCTGCACACCTGTGCTCCCCAGCCACATTTTTCTTTTGTTGGCTAAGGAGTGACTTGCAGTGCCTTTCAAGCGTGCAGCTTGGCTGCTGCTGTTTTATTGAACACCAGAACTTGCTGTATGCTATTCAGGCAAACTTTATATGTGCCACAGACCTTCTCAGCAGCCTGCACCTGGTCCAGGGCAAAGCTGAGCCTTGTGGAGAAGAATGTGCTGTAATGCAGCAAGTTATTACAGGATAAATATTTATAAGCCCCTGTAAACATTTGCCATCGGTTCCCTCCTGGGACTAGGGGCAGACGGTCAAGAGTTTCAGCAGTGCTGAAGGCATTAGCTCTTGTAGTCCTTTATACATTAGCTAGTAAATCCGTTGTTGGTCATGTATAGTTATAGCATTTATTGCTGCTAATTTCACACAAACAGGAGACATTGGCTGGAATTGTTGCGTGCCTTGATCCTGGCCCTGCTGCCGGGCAGCTTTTGGTGAAGGCTGCTCCTGCAGCCCCAGGGGCACAGGGCACCCGGCTGAGGCATCGGACCGGGCCCTCACGGCTGCAAAACCTCCCTGTGCAGATTCCCTTATCATGGGGCGAGGGAGTGTTCCTGCCTGCATCAGTGTTATTGGAGTCTTGGAGCAATCTGCTGAGAAAACCAGAGAAAAACAAACATGGCAAAACCAACATCCTCCTCGGGGACTGACCCTGGCAGGGGCTATCAGCTCTCGGTGGGCTGAGGGGGGGGTCTAAACTAAAACAAATATTCCCTGGGGGTGTCCAGGAGCTGTCCTGCTGCAGGGGTGGCATGGTGGGCTCTCCATGTAGGGACATGGTAGGTGGGCTGCCTCTGCTGGTGCATCCCATCTGCCCCCAGAGAGGGGGCATGGGCACCGAGGGACAGTGTGAGCCTTGGGACAGGGACTGCTGGGATCCGTGTCCCTGTCCCTGAGTTTGTCTCATCTCCCCCACCACGGCTGCCTCTGCTGGGGCTGAGACGGGGCTAATGCAGTGGTGGGAAACTGGAGAAGAAATGCCAGGGCAGGCAAGGCCATGACTCCTCCATGCCCTCAAGTGCAGGCATAAAACAATAAGCCCTGGGCAATAGCGCTTGTTGCATGGGAGTCTTTGGGGGCTCCACTTTGCTGCTCATGCACGAAAGCCAGTCATTTGGCAAAAATCAGCTCAGTTAGCAGGCTTTGTTCATAAAGAGCCAGGGCCTGAATGGACTCAGGGCTAATATATTCTATTATCCCATGCCTGCCTGTTTCCCCAGGGCAGCATGCAGGGAAAGGCGCATTCCAGCACCAGGTGGCCAGGGCAGAGTGTGCCCAGTGTGGGCAGGGAGGATGGGACAGGTGGGAGAACACTGCTGCCAGCAGCACAGGGACATGTCACCTGCCACCTGCCCTGTCACCACTGAGCACGCCCCGCAAGTGGACATGGAGCAGAGTGGGATGTCGAGCTGCAGATGAGGGCAGAGTGCCTGGTCCTGCAGGCTGCTGGGATGAACAATGGAGCCAGAAATAGGCACGGTTAATTGGGCTGGGCTTTTCACAGGGCAGGAGAGGTCTTGGGACAGCCAGAATAGTGTGTGGTGCAAAGCGTCTCATTATTCAATAAGAAAATGTTAGCCCCTGTGGGAAAGGCAGCAATAAATGGCTATGACATTAGAGACAAGGCAGAGATTTAAGAAGCAGTGGGCTACATAATTATGAAGGGAAATGGCTGGGCAGGCTTCACTCAGAAAAGTTCATGTGCAGTCTGGAAGAGGTCTGCTGGAAGAGCAGCCCTTCTTGGGCAGCTGCTTTCTAAGAGGTCTTATATCATGTGTTAAGCAATTTAGTGGCCTAGGCTAGAGTTGGCATTTTCATTTGGTTGAGGTTTTTTCCTCCTTCTCCCTGGTTTCTTATACTTTTTAAATAAAAAATGGTTTGCCAGCAATTGTATTTGCTGGTCAATTATATTTCAGTTTAAAATTTACTCTTGATTTCCCATTTAGGTGCTGTTGTCATGAATGTGGATGTCAGCCACAGAAGAGAGAAGGGAGCCAGCAAAGACCTTCCCTGAGCCAAGTTCAGGAACTGTCCAGACCATGCATGTGGTCAGATTTAGCAGCCAAGGCATGCTGAACTGTAACTTTCCTGCTTGGATCAAGAGCTGTGAACTGTGGCAGGCTCAGCAGCTACTGTTCAGTGTGTCAGGGCTGCAGTGAAACCCACTAATCAGTGTGGGATGCTCCAGGATACACACCTCTGAGGTGACCATGACAAGACATTTACTTGGTGCCATGTGGTAATTGCTGACCTGCAGGTAACTGGAACCTTGACTGTAGTTTTGTTGCAGTGTTACTGCTGTTGCCTTTGGAGAGCTCTCCAACTTTTGAACAAGAGTTTCCCAAGATCTCACCTTGCCTGCCTGCCTGTGATATTCCTATTGCATGCCTCATCCTGGGACAGAAGGATCATAGCACTGCCAAAGTCAAACACACCCATTGCTGCTCTGTAAATAGAGAGGCTCTGAGATTTTCCTGTGATCTTGCCATGGAAAATGAAGAGGCACTGGCACAGTTTGGTTCCCAAACAGAGACTTGTGCCCATGGATGTAACACCTGGGTGCAAATCAGGATGCCTGAATCAATCTTTCAGCAGCTCAGTGCCCTGGTCCACATTACACATTGTTTCTTGGGACACAGCACTATTTCCTAAATTCTCAAAATGAGATGTTTCAGTGTTTCTAAACTAGTTTTGGTAAAAGCAGATTCTATACTGTCAGAATTTCTCAAGGAATGAGAAGTCCATTCTGCAGCTGTTTCTTGGTACAAGCAGTGATCAGTGCTTTGCCATCACTTCCTGAGCCCAAGTAGCAGCAGAGAGCCTGCTCCATCCAACTGCCTCTTTTGCTCCGGGTCCCTTGTTTACCGCTAAATTCTTCACTTCATTAGTGGTGCTAACTGGCTGCTCTGTTCTGCTGGCCCTCAGGTGAAAGTGGCTCTTTCAGGCTTCCAGGCTGCAGAGCCTCTTCCATTTACCTCTCAATGAGGTGTAGTTCCTGTTTTAAGTAGTACAAGTTGTTTGAGGCAAGGCAGCAGCAGGAAGGGGAGCTTTGGAGGATTCCAGAGGAGAGAGCTCAGTGCCCTGTAGGCACACAGGGGCACAGCTGCTCAATGGCCAGATGTTGTGCACAAGGAGCAAGACAGCTTCTCCCGCCTGGCCTGCACCAAGGGGCACCCTGCTTGCCTGTGCTGGCACCTGGGCAGTCCCACGGCCTCCATCCTCCACGTACCCAGCTCCAGGCTTTGGAGGGCAGCAAGTCCTTGCAAGCCCTGAGGAGCACAGCAAGGTAAGGGTGGCGAGGGGCTGGTGCTGCTGGAGGAATACGGAATGCAGCTCCTGCTCCTCTGGCACATCTGGAACAGGGTACTCTTTACAGAACAGACCTCCTTTCTCTCTCCTCTTTTTTGTTTTGTTTGTTGTTGTTTTTCTTCTTTTTTTCTTTCAATGTCATAGTTTCTGTTGGAATTTGTCAGCTGGGAAGTTAGTTCTGCACGGTCCAGTACAGGTTCACAGAAATATCTGCAGCCTTGGAACAGCCGCTCAGGCGCTCAGGAGCGCCGGGACCTCCCAGAGCCGCCCGGGCTTCAGAGACCGGGAACGGCTCCGGGCAGTTCGGGCCGCCACCGGGGATGCAGCCGAGCGGTGCTACGGGGCGAGCTCCGGCCCGGGGCGGGGGGGTCTC
>VZRH01002093.1:639838-664740 GCA_013397555.1 Urocynchramus pylzowi
GTGGGGGGGCCCGGTGGGGCCGCCCTGCGTGCGTTGGTGTCGGTGGCCGCCGGGCTGCTGGCCTGCGGCGTGGCCAGCGAGTACGACTATGTGAGCTACCAGTCAGACCTGGGCCCTTACCCTGGCGGGCGCTTCTACGCCAAACCCCACCAGTGTGTGGCCATCCCTGCCGACCTGCGGCTTTGCCACAGCGTGGGCTACGACAAGATGGTGCTGCCCAACCTGCTGGATCACGAGACCATGGCCGAGGTGAAGCACCAGGCGAGCAGCTGGGTGCCGCTGCTCAACAAGAATTGCCATATGGGTACCCAGGTCTTCCTCTGCTCCCTCTTTGCCCCCGTCTGCCTGGACCGGCCGGTCTACCCCTGCCGCTGGCTCTGCGAGGCCGTGCGTGACTCCTGTGAGCCTGTCATGCAGTTCTTTGGCTTCTTCTGGCCAGAGATGCTCAAGTGTGACCAGTTTCCCCAGGATGACGTCTGCATTGCTATGACAGCTCCCAATGCCACCGAGGTCTCCAGGCCCAAAGGTAAGGCATGGCTCGTGCTGCAGCCTGGCTCCTGGCCCTCCTCTCTGAGCTGACAGGGCAGGTGTTAGCCCAGGAGGGGCCACACGGGACTGTCGGGCTTCTTGTGGCAGGAGGAGGCTCACCTGAACTCTTCTTGGCAGCAGCCCTCCCCTGAGCACTCTCTGTGCCCTCCTGTCCCAAAGAAGGTGGGATGCCCTGCCAGCTCCTCATCCCGGAGCCTTGGAACGTGGTGCGGTTGTGCCTGTTCCGATCCATGCACAGGCACTGGGGCTGGGCTCCAGCCCTGATGGACCAGGGTGTGACCCTCCGTCCTCAGATACTGCACTGTTCTGGTTCTGCTCCCGAGCCAGACCCCCAGGGCTGCTCTGGGCAGCAGGGAGGGTGTGTGGTCTCCACGGCAGAAAGTGCTGGCTGACTGGAGCCAACAGTGACAACAGTCCTGGCAGGATCCCCCACGTCCAGTGCAGTCCTAGGGCAAGAGGCTGGGCATCTGGTGGCTGGGCGTGCAGTGGAGATCCAGCCCTGCCCTCGGGTGGGCTGTGGGCTGGAGAGGGAGCAAGGAACCTGCCCAAAAACGACTAGGGAAAGTGAACGTGGTTCGTCTTGGTTTCCTTTGCATGCAGCGCGTTTCCGTGGTGCCAGACTGGCTTGTTCAAGTTGCAGTGAGTCTGGCTTGTTGCTGGAAACTTGAAAATAAATAAATATCCTGGTGTCACTTCGATGTTTGCTATTGGAGCACTGTGAAAGGCTGGCAGGAGGAATATTTGTAGAGGGAGATGGCAAAGGGCTCTAAGAGAGTGCAGTGCTTTTTGGGCAGCAGACCTTCATTGTAGGGAATTGTGACTCCTGATTCCACGGGGGCTTAGCGCCGGCGCTCGGGAGGAGCTCGGGCACGGGCGGGGAGGGGGCTGAGTGGTTTCCGTGGCTTCTGTGTTGTATCAGAGCTCGTCTGCAGGAACGTCTGCCCTTTGCAGTTACCTGTACAGACAAAAGCTGTACGTGGTGCTCGACTGGGAGGAGTAACCCAGCCGGCGGGGACTGTGCAATGTCATCCTGCCCATCTTGAAAGGACTCATACTTCAGAGAGCCCTTCTGATACAGGACAGGAGCGGAGTGCATCCTGCAGCAGAGGGGTGACACCCTGAGGTGTCTCTAGGAGCTGGGGAGGGCAGTACAGAGCAGTGCCACAGTGACTGTGGGCTGGCAGGCACAGGGGGACACCCAGAGGAGCTGTATACAGGAGCCTGAGATGTATACATCTCAGGGACATCCAGAGGAAGGTAGAATGTGGAGTTTGTTCCAGTGCCGGGGGGAATTGGGGGGCTGAGCTGTGGCTGATCTCCTTGCCAGGGACCAGCCTCTCCCCACAGTGATGGCAGCACAGCCATACTGGCTTCCTTGTCATGGCTTGCCCTTCCTGATGTGACTGCTGGAGAAACCTCGTTGTTTTCCAGGAATGCTGTAAATTAATATGTCTTATGTAAACCTGGACCCTTGGTCAAGACCACAGCCATGTTCCGTGTTGCAGGTACAAAGGTTGCTTTTATTTCCCCAGGGACTTGCAGCCAAGCATGCTCCTGGGACAGCTGAGTCTGAGCTGCCCCTTCCAGGGTCTGAAACAGAGTCTGAGCTGTGTGCAGGTTATTCATTTTACAGACATTAATGAGCCAAGACCTGGGAACAGTCTTCTACCTGAGCAGTATCTGCCAGGTTTTCCGCTGAGTAGTTTAACGACTTTCTCTTCACCTTTTGGACCTGTCTTGAAGGCAGCAGTGCAGTGGGACACTACTGCTTTCTTGTGGTGCCTCAAGCAGGTTGGAGTGAAAAAAAGCAAGCTCCAAGTTAATTGCAACCACTGGTGTGGTGTTGGTGAACCAACACCACTGGATGTCCTGCATGCCACAGAGGCTCTGTTAGTGGCCCATAAGGCACCCATTGCTTCAGCTCTGGTACTGCCACCTCCTGCAGATATCAAGTCATCCTGTGTGAACTGCAGCTCAGTCCTTGTGCCTGTGCTGGCTGGGTACTTGCCTGCCTGGGTTGTGCAATGTGCACCCTGTCCACGGTTTGTCTGTGTTTTCTTTCAGCACCAACTCCTGGAGTCCCTTTGCTCTTGGGCACAGGGGTGTTTCCTGTTGATTCAAAGAGGGTCAGAACCAAGCAGTGTCCCGCCTTTTCTCTTGGTACTAATAAGAACAAAACCCTTTCAGTATTTTTCCCCATTAACACCTTGAAATTGGAATTTGTTTCTGCCTCTCAAAGAGCTGACCTGCTGAATTCCTTTCTCCTTAAGCACAGGCAGTAAAGCCTGCAGGCCCACAGGATGCATCAGGGGAGTTGCAGATTAATACAGCATTACACATTCCTTCTCTTGCCCCTGGAGTAAGCTGGCTCTACAGCCAGGCATTGGAAAATGGTCAGCAGGGAACAAGTGAGCTGGAGGCAGGCTAAGATTGTGCTTGGAGTTGAGCAGTCAGCTGCAGCAGATGGGCCCCAGCCAACCTGCAGTGGGCCCCGAGGGTGGGCTGGAGATGTCTGCTGTAGTGCCTCAGGAGGGATGGGAGGGCTTACAGTATTGGGGAAGCTGTGGCTCCACAGAACAGCAGTTTTCCTGGGGCACAGAGCTGTGCAGGAGCTGGCTGGGCCCCCAGCATTTGTGTTCCTGACTGTAGTGTGATGTGGTGATCCAGAGCAGAGGATAATTTTTCTTCCCATTGACAGGGGACAGTGTCTCCAGTAGTCCTGTTGTGCTGTGAAAGGGCTGCAGGAGGCAGGACTGGAGGATGGGTTGGTTTAGATTGGATATAAGGAAGAAGTTTTTTGCAGTGAGGGCTGTAAAACACTGACACAGATTATCTAGAAATATGGTGGATGCCCCATCCTTGGAAACATTCATGGTCAGGTTTGATGGGACTCTTGAGCAACCTCATCAAGGTTATTGATTAGGGCAGGGGGCTTGTGCATAAGTGAAGCTGCTGCCTGGGGAAGGGGCTACCCAGGGGCTCCCAGGTCCAGCACACAGGATAGCTGTTGGCTCTGGGCCCTGGTGCAGCAAGGCAGGGGTCCCTGCCATCTTGGGGGTGTTACAGCCTGTTCAGGGGCTGCTGGAGCATAGCTAGAACAAAGCCTGTATTTCCACCAGGGAACAATGAGTCTTATTTTCCATTTTTGTTTGCTTTTTTTTTTTATTTTAATTGGTTGCCTGGAAAGCTCATAGAGTGGATGCAATGGTGGCTTTCATGTTTGTCTGGCTGGTGTAGGCTTGGCCAGCCTTCTCACTTGCACTTCGGCTGCTGAGGCAGATTGAAGTGCTTGGCATGGCAGGTACTGCTGCTTGTTCCTGACAGTGGTCCCCAGCCCAGTGATGCACTCCTGGCTCTGCAGCAGATGGAGGGCTGGGCCTCTGTGTCACCTTCCTATGAGCACCCTCTCTCCCTTGTCATGAGCACATCAAATGTGCAGCCTGGAAAGAAATATTCTGACTGCGGATGTCATCATATCTCCAAAGGCTGGCTTCCACCTGTGTCACTGAGATGGTGATAGTGGCAGTTGCATGTTAGGGTTCTGAAAGAAGAGGTTACCCAGGTGATGGACAGCTCTCACAGGTACAGAGAGTGTGGGACTGTGGAGGTGGATGTTGGCACTGTGAAGGCTGGCTTGTGACTTGCACAGAAGAGCGAGCAGAAGGCCAGTTGCTCTGCATGTGTGATTAATAAAGTCATGGTGCATGTCCCCAGGAATTAGCATTTGGCACTGAAGAGATTTGGGGGTGGCGACAGGGAAAGAACAAGCCACGGAAAACAAATGTCTGGCCTGAATCCCCGTGGGGCATCTGTGGCTGAGGAGACACGACACTATGGCCATGGCTGTGCCTCCCTCGCCAGCTGTGCTGGCTCTGCACCCCTCTTTCTGAGACACCTCTCTGCTTTTCTGGTCCAGCAATGCTGTGGGTTTGCTGGTCTGGCTGAGGGCTGGAAGGCCATGAGTGCTCTGTTTGCATGCAGGGACTGGCAGATGTTTTGCTGCAGTGTTGTCCCTGAGAATAACTCCCTTGTGTGGGAAGAGCCCTCCGTCTTGCTGGACCAGGAACAAGCAGCATCTCCCAGCTCAATAAATTCATCTGCCAGTAGCTCAAGTCTATGTCTGTGCTGCTGTGTGGTCTTTTCCAACTGCAGATGGGGACCTGGAAACAGATTCTTATTCTCTGGGTGAAGTGAGATTTCCTCCCAGGACAGATCCCAGTGAAATTCCCTGGGCTGGCATTTCCCAAAAGGCAGATATTGGCCACTTCCAGCGACTGACAAGCAGAGGTGGCTCTGCTCTGCTGGAGGCTGCCCTGGGCTCAAAACAAAAGAGAGGATGTCCACTCTTGGTGGTGGCAGCATCCACAAGAGCTGTGCTGGTCCACCCCCAACCAGTGCTGCTCTGGGACAGGGCAGGAGGGAGGGTAGCAAGGGGCTCCCTGAGCACTGCCTGGGCAGACTGTGGTCCCCAGTGCTGAGGGGAGCACTCAACTGAACTGGGCTGTCACGGTCCTGACCCCCCTTGCCTGGCACCAGGGTGGCACCTTGGCACTTGAGCCATCTCCGGGCAGCATCCTCCTGCTGTGCTGGGGTTTGGGCATTGTGTGCCTGCCTTGGCATGCAGTGGGGAGGGAATGTCAGCAGGCTAGGGGCCGTGCCCCTTGGCAAGCATCTTCCCTCAGCTGAGTGCCTGGCCCTGAGAACTCCTTTCTTTGCCAGCGCTGTCCTTTTGCTCTTAGCAGCTGCCTGTGCCTGGCCTTGGGGCCACTGACAGCATTGGAGTGGGGCTGGCAGCAGGTTGCCTGTGGCCAGTGCTGCCCTGCAAGCCAGTGGATGGTTCCTTACACCCAGTAAGGTGTTGTCCCACACTTTTAGGAACTGGGAGCCTGTGGCAGGGTGCATGGGCATGGATCCCCCTCGAGGCTGACAGTCTGCTCGCATGGGTGTTCTGGCTCTGCGGTGCTACTTCTGCTGGCTTCTTGCCATCTCTCAACTGTCTTCACTTCTTTTCTCTTGCCAGGAACGACTGTGTGTCCCCCTTGTGACAATGAGATGAAGTCAGAGGCCATTGTGGAGCACCTGTGTGCCAGCGAGTTTGGTAAGAAGGAGCCCTCTAAGCATGGGGAGGCTTCCCAGTTGGTCCCGGGCAGCATGACTCCTGTGTGGATAGATTGGAACTGCCATGTTTCCCGCCCGTGGTGGTGCTGGTGTGTCCTGCAATCTGTCCCCAAGGCCAGGCACGTGTGCCTCTAGATGTCAGTGTGGGTATGCAGAGGTGGACGTTGATAAAAAATGCAGAGCTACTTGATGGCTTTGTCCTAAATGAGTGAGTGAGTGAGACAATCAGTGGTAAACTGAACTTCATTTAGAAAAAAAGATTATCACAAGGAAATATATTAGTTTTCTCAGATCAAACCCAGAATTAACTGGTTTTGACATCCTTGCTGGTGTATGTAACTTTCCCGGAAGATTATTAAAGGCATATTGAACAAGGTGTGCATTCCTGGGGGATTAGCACTTGAATGTGCCCTGTACCAGAGCAGAGCGTGTTTATGCAAACCCAAACCTGCTCTGCATGCTGGTGTGTTACCCATTCTGCTGGAAATGAATTCTCAACTGTCCTGCAGATTTGGTATGCCAGAAGTCTTTAAGTTTAGTGCAGACTTTTTCTAACAGGGAAAAGCATCAACAGGAACACCCATGTAATAGTTTCCCAGGAATGTGCATACTTCTGGCTTGGCTGGGGAATGGAAGCAGACATTCAGTGCTTGGCCTGGCTGGGGAGTGGGAGGTGCTGAGTGCTCTGAGTTGGGCACTCAGAGCTCTGTTCTGGGCAGGCCGTGGGAGCTGAATCAGAGCTGCCCCTGCCTCATTGCACATACAGGGAGAGATGGTGGGGAGGGAGAAACAGCCTCTGGGATCAGCACACCTGGTTTGGATAGGAGCTCCCTGCCTGGACTTGTGATGATGCAGAGGCATTGCCCCAGTTCAGGGGCTGGGGGACCTTCATCCCAGAGAAGGAGAAAGGAGCACTGGCCAGTGGCAGCAGGGGATCTGGTGCTGGTGGGTCACTGCAATACCTGTCCCCTCACCAGAGGTGTGCAAGGGGTGAGCTGAGGGGGTGTCCTGCTGGTAAGCAAGTGCTGGGAAGGGAAATACAAACTTAACAGCATGCTTGTCATCAGCTTCTGCTGCTCAATATCCTCCCGTGCTCTGGGACAGTTGTACACCAGGGAGCAGAGGCCAAACCAGAGGAATTCCCTGCCTCAGCAGAGCAGCTTGGGACAGTGATTTGCCCACAGTGTTAAGTTGTTACTGGGAAAAACAGTGGTGACAGTGTCCAAAGGATGGAATTATCTCCTGGCAGGTGTGGCCATCTGTAGCCAGCTGGGGAGCAGGAACACAGGATAGGATGCAATGCAGGTCCTGCCTGTGCCCTGGGAGGGAAGGCAGTGTAGGGGTGAGAAGGACATCTCAGCAGAGGGAGTGGCTAGTGGAGGAGGCATTGGCTTCAGGAAGTTTTCCCAAAGCACAGCGTATGGCCCTTGGATCTTTGTTTAGTCTTGGGGGGTTACTGTCAAGGGGTGATTTCTCAAGGAAAGCTGTTTATCTGGCACTATTATAAACTCCTAAACCTTCAGACTGAGGTTTCTCATGCACGTCCACCAAGGTAAACACTGGCAGCTGACAGGTTACAGATCCTCATCAAAGCCAGACATGTACAATAAATGTTTAAACTAACATAATGCTGCATGGGGCAGCTGTTGGTAGGTCTTGCACTGATTCCTGCTGTGTTGTTACTGCAGGTTTTCTCTTACATCCCAGCAGCTTGGTACAGAAAAGAGGTGAGCACCACTTTGCCCACCACAGATGTGTGGTTGTGCCAGTTAGGAAGTGGCTGTGTAGCAGTCCTGGTGTCGGCATAGAGTACAGTGCAGGAAGAGAGCTGCAGTGAGCTGTGAACAAAAACTGTAAAGACAAGGCAGGAGAGGATCTTGGACAAGATGCTGGGGGTCAGAGGGGTGCCAGGAGACTGCCAGCCTCATGGTCCAGCAGAACTCTGGGTTTGCCTTTGTTTGAGCAAGGATGAATGTGGACTCTAGGAAGCTGCTTTGAGGCAGCTTGGCTGTTCCTCTGAGAATAAGACAGCTTTGGGGTAGATGTCAGTGCGGGGTGCCAGAACCCTGGCCTGAGCACAGAGCAGCACAGGGGGCTGGATCAGGTACTGATTACAGTGGGGGTAACTGTGGTGTAGATTCTAGTGTGGTGCTGGTGTGCTGAGGCAGCCATGGAAGCAAGAGGAAGCATGAGATTGGCCTCCAGTGCCCCCACAGCCGCCTCCCCCAGCTGCCCTGGGCTGCAGCCAGCGCTTGTTTCTTACTGCAGGAGTTCATTCCACGCTCTGTTTCTCTTAGTGATTTTATTTATTGTTTCTGCCCTTTCTCTGGGGTCTGAGGGGATCCTGCTGAACGGGCTCTGTGGCACTGGGGACTGCAGAACAATCAATACATGCTGTTTATTTTTTCTCTGTGACTGACAGGTCCTTGCCTGCAGCCTTCTCCTGTTACAGCCCTAATGTGTCTTCTGGCAGGTTTCTTCCTTCTCAGTGATTTCTAAAGGAAGGAAAAATGAGGCTGAAGGAACAGTGGAGCTTTCCCTTCTCTCACGCTCCCTTTCCTGCACATGAGGTGCTGGAGTGGGGGCCCCTGCCCGTGCAGGCAGGAGAAAAGCAGAGACAGCATCCTAGTCCTGTGCTGAAAAAGAGGGGTGGAGGTGCCAAGGGGAACAGGAAGGGTGTGTGGTAGTGGCTTGTGAACAGGGCACAGGGGCTTCTGCTCTCAGCTGGTGACTACCCTGGTACAGGGCTGTCCTTGCAGAAGGTTGTGCTGGAACATGTGTGTGTCCTGTGAAAGTAAATGGTAAGAAGGGCTTGTGGGTGGCATGTTGATCCTGCAGCCCTCTTGGGCTACTGTGGCCTACAGAGTGGCAGGGGCCAGTGCTGCCAGCAGTGCCACAGCTGATGCTGAAGCAGCCTCTGGTCACAATGCAGCTGCTGGACTGGAAAGGTGGCAAATGCTCCTGCTGTGGGTAACTCTGCTGGGGTCAGCTCCTGCCTGGCAGCCACAGCTGAAGATTAAGTCTGTCTGAGCAAGCATGTCCTGGGATCTCAGGGGTGATTCTGGCTCTTCTCCCACTTGGTGCTGAGACAGATTGGGTGTGGCATGGGGAGAGTGGAAAGGCCAAGGTTCCCAGTGAGGAAGCTGTTTGCTTTGGCAGCTCAGCTGGGTCCTGGAGCCAAGTCTCAAAGCATCCTGCTCGAGCCTTTTGCCTGCCACAGCAGCATTCCCAGGGCTGGGGAGATGCCAGGCGAGCTGCTGCAGCACCAGGTCCCCACACCAAATGCCATGTTCTAGGAAAGCCAGAAGTTGGAGGCTGCCTCCCACTGCGTGGTGGTGAGCTCTTAGAGTGGGGTGAGCACTGGAATGAATGTACCCTCAGGCACCACTTTTCTGGTGTTCGTGGGACGTTCCAAAGCTGTGTGTCTGGCCTGCCACTGTGGAACCTAGCTTTCATACCTGGGAATCTCACCTGGAATGTGGGTTGGAACTTAGGGAATGTAGCCCAATGAAGTGAACAAGGGGAATTTGGGGAGCCAGGTCACTGCAGAGGAATGAGGGTTGAGCAGAGATCATCGTGCTTGTGTGACTGCTCAGCCTGCAGCACCAAAGGCAGATGAAGCTCAGTGGTCCACGAGCCAGGCTGTGTTTACCTGGGCAGCACTGCAGGCTCTTGCTGCTTAAGAGGACATTGCTGCTGGGAAGAATGGAGCCTGACACAAACTATTTGCAGCCCTGGTCAGCCTCCTCCTTCATCCCCCTTGGCGTTATCCCATCTTGGCTCTGTGTGCTGCTCTGCACGAGCAAGGTTTGGATGAGGTTTTGGTTTACATCTGGATTTATGGTTCCCCTGGGCAGCTCCCATGAACCTGCATCGCTGGCTCACAAACTGCTGCGTGCAGGGAAGGGAGCAGCTGCGAGCTCCCACAGCACAGGATTACCAGGCCTTCTTTGTCTTCCATGGTGTATGATACTTGGAGTAGATCAGCACCTCCACTAGCTGGCAGATCCTTTTTTCTCTCTAGCAAAAAGGATCAAATTTTGCAGTGATCTCAGCAAAGCAAACAAGCCATTGCAAACAAGCCCTTTTGCAAAAGTCTCTTATTGTGCTGTTGTAATGGTGTTCTACCATCCCTCCTGCCCTGGCCACCTCTGTGCTTAGTGCAAGGGCTCCAGTCAGCATGAATAAAGAAAGTGAGGCTGACATTGGGGTGTTGCTGCTACTGCTGCCCAGTTGATGTCATGGAGGTTAGGGCTGCTTGAAAACTACATACTTCATTTTCCAGATTTGTTGCAAACTGATCTGGTTCAGCATCTTTCGCTCCTTAAAGCTGGAGTTTCTTTAGCTCCTGAATTTGGAAAACAGATGGAATGAAAATTTCACTTAGGTTTCCAGTCCTAGATTACTTTCTTATACAATAGCAGTGTAACATGACAGGGCTCTTGGCAAACCTAAGGGATGTTTTTGGCACAGGGGCAGACAAACACCATTGCTCCTGTTGCCAGGGTAGTGGTTGGGAGCACGAGGGTGATACTGAGTTTCTGCTGTCTGCTTGGGATTGTCATCGTGCTGTCCTGCTGCCATCTGTGTCTGGAACAGTGAGCAGTGCTCCTGTCCAGGAAGCAACACGTGTTCACTGCTGCAAGTTCCAGCAGAGCAGGACTTCAAGGAATGATGCTGTGAGGACCTGTCTCACTGCCAGAGCCGGAGGTTCTTGTGGACTGCCTGCAACTACCCTGAGACTCTAATGAGAAGGGACAGCTGCCAACCAATCACCTCTCTGAGCACTAGTTATCTGCAGCTCTGAAGTAAACTCCCAAATGATGAAAATATGTTAGCAATTTTGGTCCATATGTGCTTTTCCCCAAAAATGAGGCAGAGCCAAATGGCACTGAAATGATGTTTTAATGTACAACACATTTTCATCATTTTTCCCATGTATGCAGAATTCCTCTTCATGGTCATGGCTAAAAACCTTTTTTTTCTTTTTTTTTTGGGGCAGGGGGTATTGCAATTAACTCAGGAAAATGCTGAACCCAAAGAGGGGGAGAGTATTTTCCATGGAAGTTGCATCAGACCAACTTCCCTTCTCCCAGGGAAAGTGCAGGCACATGACTGCATGCTGGGGTCTCCACAGCTCTGATGCAGGGACATCCAGTGCTTGGAAACTTCTTTCACAGGCACCTGAGGGCTGGTGTGACTGCAAACAAATGCTTGAGAAACCTAATTGACCTTTTAAATGATCCTTTCAAGATTCTCTCCATGCCTCTAGAGCAGGGAAGTCACCTGATTTACTGAGTTAACATTTGTGCTTGGCAGCTGAACAAGTCCCCTCTCAAATGGAAAGTGCTGGGTGCTTTGCTGCAGGAAGGGGAACAAAGATGTCAGTGTTTTACCTTGGTGCTCTCCTGGGCATGGGGCAGCTCCACCTCAGGTGCAAGTGTCATACTGGCCAAGTCATGGCCCGGGTGATTCCATGGAGCAGGAGGATTCAGGAGCAGAGTAGGGAGAAGGGGAATGCAGGAGTGGAGCAGGGCACTGTGTGTCTGCAGTGGGACAGGGCATTGCTGCTGTCCTGGGGCCACGGCGCTGCTGCCCCCTCAGCCTCACTCAGCAGAGGCTTTGTGCCGGTGAAGGCTGCTTAGGAGTTTTGGTTTTCCCCTCTCCCATCTTGTTTTGCAGCTCTTAAGATGACCATAAAGGAAGTGAAGAAGGAGAATGGGGACAAGATGATCATTCCACGGAAGAGGAAGGCACTGAAGCTGGGGCCCATCCGGAAGAAGAACCTAAAGAAGCTGGTGCTGTTCCTAAAAAATGGGGCAGACTGTCCCTGCCATCAGCTGGACAACCTCAGCCACTACTTCCTCATCATGGGCCGCCAGGTGAAGACCCA
Source organism: Urocynchramus pylzowi (assembly GCA_013397555.1). Lineage (NCBI taxonomy): Eukaryota > Metazoa > Chordata > Aves > Passeriformes > Fringillidae > Urocynchramus > Urocynchramus pylzowi. The sequence goes on from VZRH01002093.1 coordinate 651,399, forward strand.
GTACCTGTTGACAGCCATCTACAAGTGGGACAAGAAGAACAAAGAGTTCAAGAAGTTTATGAAGAAGATGAAGTCACCCGACTGCCCGACGTTTCCATCCGTTTTCAAGTGATGTGCTGGGTGGTGGCAGAGCCGCTGTCTGGACCTGCGCAGTCGGGCACGGCGGCTCACTCTCGCTGCTCTGCAGCAGGGATGCAGGAGCCCAGCCCTCCTGCTCCTCCATCCTGCTCCTCAGAGCTCCCTCTCTGATCTCAGCCCTCCCACATCCTTGGCCTGGTCGCCTGGGCATGCGCTGCATGTGCTCCAAGCAGTCGCTGAGGTCACACGTGATTTACGTCTGCATTGTCTAAAGACCTGTTATTGCACAGATATGTACAACCATTGAAATAGCATCTGTCAGGTAAAGAGGGCAAGCAGAGGGGTGAGAGGTGATGTTAAGAGCTTGCATGCTTGCAGAAGAACCCTCGTGACCACGTCACTCCCACCTCCACGGCTGCAGGATTGCCCTGAATTCCTGTATGAACCAGAGCTGGCTGATTCGACAGAGAACCTATCTTCATGATCAAAGTTAATAAATGAGTAGTGGAGAACCCATTACAACCTCTGATAGGAATTCCTAATAGCTAATTGCCCTCACTGTAAAAATATCCCATTATAGTCTTAACCTGCTTACTTTAAGCCTTAACCCTGGTTCCTTGTGGTGCCTTGTTGGGCTGGAGCCCTCCCTTACCAGCATATGTTGTAATGTCCCCCTGGATGCCTGCCTTGGCATCCTCTGTGCCAGCTGAGCCTCTTTTGCCCAGTGCTGTGCTGCACCCAGGTAGCCTTTGAGTCTCTGCACTGTGCCCAGTGTGTTGGTGCACTGCATGGGGAGCAGGGGCAGAGGAGCCTTTCTGCCTCCACCTGTGCCTTTTGCCTTGTGCAGGCCCCTGTCTCAGCAGTGTCCACCTGAGGTCCCCTACCTGGTGTGGCAGTTCCTGTGCACAGGTGGCCTGAGCTGCTGGTGCCCAGACCTGTCATTCCATTTGAAGCCCGAGCAAAGGTTCAGTTGCTGGTCTGCCTGGAGCTTTGGCTGGGGGGAGCTCATGGCTAGCTCCTCCAGCTTGTGTCACTTCCTCACTTTGCCAGTGATGTTTTTATAGTTCCTTTAGGCTGCTGGCAAAGTACCAGAGTGCAGAAGGCCAAGGACTTTTCCCTGCGGAGCACCACAGGGAATGCATCGTCTCTGTCTTCCCCTCTTTGCTGTGGGACCCATCAGTCTGGGGTTTTGTCTGTTTGATCTATGACAACTTGGGTCTCTATCATTATGTCTTTTTTGCCCTAATTGAAATGTCATGTTTGTATGATTTCAAATAGTTTATGAAAGACAAAGAATATCTTACCCAAATGATTACATTTATCGACCAAGCTGAAATTCATTATTCTGTTAATTGGACTAGTTCTCTGTTTCATAGACCATACCACTCTGTATTCATTATCCTTCCTCCTTCCATTTAGTATTCTCATCCATCACCAATAGTCTTAAGAGAATGAATATCTGATGTCTGAGATAATCCTGTTGTATCACAGTTAAGTGAAATAACAAATCCTCATTTTTGAGGTTTGAACCAAGCCCCCTCAAAACTGGTAAATTAATTATTCCTTAGCTTGGGAGTGGTGCTTATTTCCCATATGGGGACAGAGCCATGGACTTGGTTGTAGAAGAATTCCATTAACAAGCCAAGTACTCTGAGGAATGATGTTTCACAGCTAACAGAGAGATGGATTTAGGATGTGAACTTTGTAGAATCCCCTTAGGTTGTCTTAGACCACCATTTGTAGTAGTGTTGTTTCTTTATTGCAAAATTAATCATTGTAGATAATGTGCTTTATTAGTGAAGTAAATAAATAAACCATGGGCTTTAACATCACAGATTGATGAGGTGAAATGATGGAGAGGGCTGTCAAATCCAGCCATGTGGGGAATGGAGTCAGGACATGATGAGCTGAAAGTGTGGTTCTCTGTGAGTGCCCACAGTGCCCCTAAAAGCCCCACTGGGACAGGGCAGGGACCCTCTGTCCCCACTGCCTCACCTTCCTGAGCATAGCACAGCAGAGGCTTGGCTGTGGCAGAGAGAATGCTGCTGCTGCTGCTGCTAAAATTGCCAAATGAATCCATTAAATATTATTCCCCCAACCTCCCTTTTTATGCAGAGATGCTGTTTCCTGGCCCTTTTGGGGCTGCTGCAGCATGACTGGCTGTGGGTGTGCTTGGGGAGCCTGGCCTAGAGGCTGTTGATGGTCCCAGGGCATTGCAACAGGCTGCCCAGGGAAGTGGTGGAGTCACCATCCCTGGAATGACTAGATGTGGCACGTTGGTTTAGTTGACATGGTGATGTTCAGCCAAGGATTGGACTCAATGATCTTGGAGGTCTTTTCCAACCTTATTGATTCCATGATTCTGGGATTGCATGCCCACTGGCATTCAGCAGCTGTTGCAGGGAGAGCAGGTGCCCTTCCTGGGAAGCTCCTGCTGCTTCAGCCAGCCCTGGCTGCAGCTTGCAGGTGGTTTTAATCAAAGTGATTTCTTTACCCATCTGTTGGGTGAGGAACTGCTGAGAATGTGCTGCAGCCCCAGCTGAGTCTTTAGTGCAGGGGAAGGTTTAAGAGCTCGGGGTAAGCAACAAGTTCTTTCTGCAGTGCACTTGGCCTGAGCCATTGGCTGCAGAGGTGTTGTCACCACAAGACCAGGTAAGGTCAGTGCTGTGGAGCTGCTGCTTGGGGTCTCCTTTTCCCAGCTCAGAGCTGGTGCCTGGGGCAGTTTGAGAGCTGACTTGGGGCAGTTCAGGGCCTGGGCTGAATCTGGCTCTGCTTTATGTGTCCCTGCATTTCACTGCTGGTTCATCTGTGGTCATTCAACAGAGTGAGAGCATCAGGTCAGTTTGAAGAGATGCAGAAAGCCAGGCAGTGTGTTTGCTGAAAATTTACAGAATCAATTCCTTTACTGGCTTCTTGTAACTGGCAACTCCTGAAGTAGTTTTTGGTCATGTAAAAAGTGAGACTTGCAGTCAAACTGCTGCATGTGGGTGCCTTTGCTGCCTTTAGATTTCCTATACTGCTCTCCAAGAAGAAAAATTTACTAAAACCTGAAGTGGGCTAAGTGTAAACTATGGAGAAAGTACCCAAGATCCTGGGTTGTGCTTGTGTGGAGTCATGTGGAGCAAACAGATGTTTACTGAAATGAGAAAGCACAAAAGTCTCCTTAAATCAGGCACCATGTGTCTGGCATAGTGTTCCCAGAACAGAGAGATGGGTGTTTGTGCAGTTCACGGATACACTTTACATTTTAAATGTCAGCTGCTGATTGTTATAATGAGTTCTGGTTTAAGATACAAGCATGTGTATAAGTGCTCAGTCATACTTTGTGCTGGGAGACACCCTCAGTTTTGCTCTGCTGATGGCTGTGGGGTGTCTGTGGGACAGTGATGTGCCACCTCTGGGACACTCAGGCTTGCTACAGCCTGGGCTTGTCTGAAGTATGAACCTTAAATCCTAAAATAAAATATTATCCTTTTGTGACTCAGTTTATCCTCCCAATAATGTTTATCTTCTTTGCTCCAGCATTCCTTCTGTTGAGTTCCACCTGTCTGGCCTTCAGTTTGTAGTTCAGTTACAAACTAAAGAACGGTTTTCTTTCATGCTATAAAAAAATTCATCTTCCATCCCTCAGTTGATTTTTTTTATATTGCTGGCAGTCTGTGCTCTGCTTTGACCACTGCTGGGAAGAACAGCTGAGCATCTGGGGGGGATTTGTTCTGGAGAAGAGAGGACACCAGCCTGGGGTGTCTGGTGTGGAACTCTCTGAATGCTGTGCAGGATGAGGGGGTGATGCACCAGGGCTGTGCCAGGCTGAAGCTGGCTCATCACTGGCTCACAGCCAGCAGGTCTGGGGTCATCACCTAAACATCTGCCATCTGGAGCTGGGTCCTGCTTTAATCAGCTGTTCCATAAACAGGCAACCCAGGTGTGCAGTGAGTATAGCACAAATAACTGAAAAATAACTGAGTAAGAATGGAAATAAGCAGCTCCTTCCCTTTGTGGGCAGATGGAGTTGCCTTGACTGTGCTCTCTGCTCTGTGCAGGGCCAGGGGAAGCAGGGGACAGATCCCTGAGCTCCCTGTGGCTATAGATGGGCCCAGCAGTGAGGGGTTGCTGGGTGAACGTGCAAGGTCTCAGCTGAAAGGTTCTGTGAAGCCACAGTGAAATTCTCCTTTCCCTGCCCCAACACTAGAATCCTTGCAGAGAAAACACTCCACTGTGTTTCAGAGGCTGCTCCTGCTTTCTCACTGCATCATGCTGGATGACCCTTGAAAAGGACACACATACACACGTAATTAAAGCCACCCTCCACCCCAAGGCCAGAGCTGGGTTTGGAAACTGCTGTTCCCTGGTGCAGAGGCTCTTTTTTCCATCCCAGCCAGGCTCTGCATGCCACAGTGGCACTGCCAAGGGGAAAGAGCTCCCTCAGACCTGGTGAGGAAAAGCGTCTTCCAGTGTCTTTAGCAAGTGCTTTTAAAACCCCTGTTTTCCAAAGGAACAGACATTTGTTTATCACTGTTTCTTCCCCAGTAATCCCATCTGAGCCTCTGAGCGTGCAGCCTGTTGGATTAGCTTCTCCCTCTGGACAGTCTGGAGGTGTCCAAGCCGTGGTTGAATGTCTTCCTTGGAAGGGGAGTGGGGCAAGCTGGCAGCTCCTCTGCTCTTGGGAGCTTCTCACTGCAGACAGACCCACATGCAGGGTTTAGGAGCTCTGCAGCACACAGCTTCCCAAAGCAAAGCCCCATCCTGGAGAGCCTTGAGGGAGGGAGTGCAGGTCAACCTGTCAGGGTGGCCTCGCAGCCTTGAAACAAACGAGGGCTTTGTTTCAAGAACTTCCCATCTGAGGCTGAAATCTCCTCTGGGGCAGCAGTCTGCCACGAGAATGTTGCCTGCATGGCAGGAGCAGGGTCTGCTGTGCCCCTGCCATTGGCAGAGAGTCTGCCAGTGCCTGCCAGCACCAGGGGAGCCCTGGCTCTGTCTCCTCCCAGCACGTCAGAGTGATGAATCTGTCTCCACTTGCCAGTGTGGGGGCACAGACACGCTGCAGCACAGCGGGCTCCTCTCACAGCCTGCCAAGATCCCAAGAGCCACGAGCAGTCAGCAAACAGTCCCTCTGTTCTGAAGAAGTGTGCTAGGATGGGGAATTCACTGCTGTCTGAAAGGTTTTTCCTTTAGAGACAAGCAGGAAATATTTGCCAGGCCGTTCTGTGGAGAGGAGGAGGGAAGCCAGGACACGGCTGAAGGGATCCATACCTGGTGCAGTCAGAACAGCATTCTTTGGGATCCAGCTCTCTGCTCTTGTTCTGAGGTGCAGGAACAGCTCCACGGGGCTGCCACCAAAACTGTTCTTTTCCTTTAGCTTAGCTTGGGCCCATTGTGTATTGGCAACCTATGCTATTGGCACTTCACTGCCTCAATCTGACTTTCTCCAAACTCTTGAGTTACTGATGTGGCAGAGAGGCTAATTTATTGGGAGGTATGGTATTGTATATGAATAAATTATGGCCCCAGGAAGATGGTGGAGTGTATCTCTGCTGTTACTTGGAAAGAAATTAGGAGATCAGGGCTTTTGCCTTGGGCAGCTGACAAGCTGCATGTGTGCAGCCTCTCCTGTATGGTGTACATTAAACCCTGAAAATAGCAAACTGCAGCCCCTTGAGACAGATGTGACATCTTTAAATTGGTCATCCTCAAGTGGGGGTGAGCACACCCAGCCCAGACAGCCTCCCCAGTTACTGTACAGCAAGGGAAAATAGGGATTTGGAGAAGATTGAGCTATTTGTGGAAGCTCTGAGGTAATTTAACATGTGTGAGGCCATGTGTCTTCTTGCAGGGCCTGTGGAACAGTGATGGCAGCATTGGCCTGGCCAAACTGATGGTGCTGGCTGGCATGTTCAGATTTGTATGTTAAATGGTCTTTAATGTTTGTATGTTAAATGGTCTTTAATAAAATGTTAGTATCAGGCTAAATTTTTATCAAAGTCCCGCTCCTGGATTAACACTTGCCAAGAGTTGAGGCATGACAATGTGTGACACTACATAAATGATTAAACACTATACTGCACAGCTGAATTTCTGCAGTCCCAACTGCCTGCTCCAGAGTGTTTGCAATTTCTTCACTATTTTGTAGTCTTTTATTCGTCCTAAATGTTTATTTAATAATCCTGGAAGACCTTTTAAGCTTCCTGGGTTTAATGTTTGCTAAACACCCTGTCACTTCCACTTGTATTGATAATTCCAGCCCCTGTGCTCTGTGGGACAGGACAGCTCTGTGCTAACACAGACCTCAAGAGCCAGAGAAGCCCAGGCAGGGTCCTGGGAGCTGAGGTGGGTGCTTGTCAGCTGGATCATCTCACCCTTGCATTACCTCAGCCCCCGTGCTCTCCATGGGCCCTGGCAGTATTAGTTTCACAAATTCATTTTCTTGCACAAAAGCTTTTGGTTACTTTGGAATTAGGGACTGTTTAGAGCTCATTGTTTTCCCCAGCTGCCTTGTTTTGCTGTAATGCTGAGACGCCTGGGCTACAGGAACCTAATCCTGCTCCTCCTCCAGCAGCCCCGCTCTGTCAAAATCTGTTCTCTGCTTAAGTGCAAATTGTTGATGGGAGATAGCAGCGGGTCTTTCTGCTTCCATTTAATGTGTCAGCAGAGAAAGACATCTGCTTGCAATTATGGGCATGGCCTTGCTGAAGGATTGGCCTGGTAGATTTTATAAGGTAATAGGAATTCTTTATCAATTCATAATTCCTGGTGTCAAAGAAAGGAATATGTTTCATTTAAAATTTTCACCTTTTATTATACAAAATCATAGGATAAAACATGAGATTGATATCAAGGGAAGAATCCATGTGCTCTCTGCACATGAAGAGTGAGTCCTGGGTTCACCCATGCAAAAGGCTCTGAGCTGGCAAGGGCCAGTTTGGGCTCTGTTGCTGGTCCTTGGCTGCCCTCTGCACCATGCCCACAGGGGCAAATCATTTGCTGTTGGCTTTGCAGCATGATCTGAAACAGGAAAATTGTCTCCAGTGCAGTGCCCAAAGCATTGGAACCTCTTGGATGGGGCAAGTGGCTGCAGAGGAGCCGCTGTGCACTGGCACATCCTGAGCTGGCAGGGAGCTCCTGTGCCTGCAGAAGCAGCACATTCCCAGTGGCTGCAGGAATAGCCTGGGGTCCAAACCCCTCTGTTCTCACTGTCTCAGAATAACCAGTGCTGTTGGCAGTGCTGGCTGCCTGTCTGGACCAGTGGCACAAGCAATGGAGGTGCTCCCACCCTGCCTGTGTGTGCCCTGTGTGGCCCTGGGGAAACCCTGGCACAGGTTTGTGGTCACAGGAAGGGTTGCCCAGTGGGCTGGAGGAGGCTCCCCCTGCACCCTGCTCCTTCCAGCTGGGTGGGAGCCTCCTGCCTGGAGCATGGAGAGGGGGCTGCTCCCTGCCCCAGTACCTCTGTTTGCCCTTGAAGCTGCTCCTTGCAGGACACACTGTCAGCGTGGCTGTTCTTGGCTCTGCTCAGCCCCATTTGTCAGTCCACTGAGAGTCTGCTGTAATTTCCTCTGTGATTAAGGGTCTTAGAGCATGTTCAATATCATTAAAGAAACAAGAAAATAATAACAATAATGATCTGTGCTCAGGAATACTCCCAAGAGTAATTGGAATTGCATTCAGTGCCTTAGAGATAAGAAAGTTCCTTATGCTTCAGCTTTGGCAGATTCACAGGGACAGCATCCCTGGCTCTGGGAACTTCTGTGCTCTTTTGTCCATCAGCACCAATTCCTGTTCCCTGCTGCACACTTCTGTGCTTAGATGTGGAGCTTCACCTCTGGGGAGAGGTTGAGAAGTGCAGAGACAGGCATTTCCCCAGGGAAGGTAGACATTGATACCTGTTGTCCAGAGAGGCCGTGAGGTCCAGGTTCTGTCAGCTGGTCTCCTTGCTGATATGGAGATGCTCTCCCTTGTCTCAAGATCACTAAGGTTTGGCATTGTTCTGCCACCACAACTGATCTGCTCTGGGGATGGGAAACATGTCCTGGACTCCTGGGCTAATGGCACTGCCTGTACAAGTGTGTGTGAAGCATGCACATGCTGCCACCAGCCCCTGACCATTCTCCAGCCCAAGGAAATCCAGAGAAGCAGCATGGGATTCAGACAGACTTGAGAACAAAACAAAGAAATAAGAAGGAAGGAGAAAATTCTGGGCTAATTTCTAAAATGCCATGAATTTCTGGGGGCAGCTTGAATGGCCAGATCTTTGTTAAGGCAAGGAGAAAACATATGGCCAGGGATGCAGTGTCCCACAGCAGGATGGCAGCTGTTCTGTTTGGGCTTCCCTTGTCTGCACAGCCCTGGGCCCAGCTGTGTGTGCCAAGGGCTACTGGCTACCCAGCCTGAGGGCATGCTTGTTCCTTGCAGAGGAGAGAGAGTCTGGTTAATTTTAATCTCCCAGATGTTTGATGCATTACCAGCATTTCTTTTTACTGAATTAGAACTATTCATCTTTAAGTTCTCAGACATGAGACATGGGGAGGTTTGTTTCTCTACAGCTCCCAGCTAAGCCCTGGCTGAGTGGGATGTGCTGTGGCATCCCACTGAGGGCAGACCACCTTCCCTGGTGCATCTGCAGAGTCTCCTGCACATCCAGGCACCCCCAGTGTGGGTTGGGTGACTCATGGTGCCCACAGCCATCTCCATTTGGGTAGCACATCCTGATGGGTGGGCTGGCTCTTGCCTCTGCAGCCCCTCAGTGGAGGGGAGACAGACAGCCATGCCCCCAGTGCTCCCCTGGTGTGCAGCTCCCCAAATACCCCCATGGCTGGGGACCAGGCTGCCAGTGTGGACCTGCAGCTTGGGGCTTGGCTTGCAAGCAGGGTCTGGATGTATCTGGAGGTGTCCCCAGACTGCAGGGTCTCCCCATTGTCTCTGTCCATCAGCTGTCCTCCAGCAGCACCAGGAGTGGGAGGAGAAGCCCTGTGGGATGGCACTGGGGTGTTGCTGATAGTCCCCTGTCACCTGCAGCACTGCTGTGGTGGGAATTCCCCTGTCTCGGTCATGCAGTGGGAGAAGGTTCCCAAGAGCTCTGGACTTTGCATCTTGTTGCAGATTCTGGGGATGCTGCTGGTCACAGAGGCACAGTAGAATCTTCCAGAGCCCCCAGGATGCTCTGGACTCCCTGTACCCTGGGCTGGCAGCCTCCATCTGAGGTCTGCAGGTGATGCACCCAGGGAAGGTGCAGGCTGGTGGGCTTGCTAGTCATCTCCTGCTGATTTGGAGCATTAGATTGTGCAGGATTGAGTTTGATTTCTTCCCCTCTCCCCAGTTTTTTAGTAGCTGACAGTTGTTACCAGCATGAGGTACTAACTTTTTATTTTGAACGCATGAGTTCAGGCTCGTTAATCACTTCCAAATGTCCCTGTCTAAGGGCAATATTGTTTCAGCTTTCAGCCACTAATTTTTTGAAATCTCTGAAATAAGACTCTGCTCTTGAACATGTGCTGGAGAGTTGTTCCTTTCCGCTGTATTTTAAAAATATACATGTGGTTTAATTCAACAAGAGGGCTAGAGGGGACATTTTTCCTCCAGTTTTTTCCCCCTCTTTTTCTTTAGAGCTATGTCTGCCAAACCACCCAGCTCTGTGCCAGCAGCAGCCCCTGGGTGATCCCAAATGCATTTGGGGGCTAAGAAATGTCTTTCTGGGCAAGCTCACCTCTACTGCCCTGCAATACAGACTGAGATGTACCTGGGGTCAGGGACAGCTACCACAAGGTGGGCTGTGTGTACCAGACACAAGGAGAAGGGTTGGGCTTCCAGCAGCTCCTGAGCACGAGCCACTGGAGCAGCTCTGGAGTCATGCTCCCTCACTCCTCAGCCAGGAGGGTTGTGCTTGCTTTGTCGTCTGCTGGACAAGACAAAGCCCAGCTGTGATGGGGATTCAGGCTGCTGGGCTTGGAAAGTCAGTGAGTGCTGTAGGAGAAATGGCAGTGAACACTCGTGGCTCCAGCAGACACCGAAAATCTGTGGGTATATCAAAACAATGGGATATGATTATTCAAAAATGTGAACTGCAGGAAGGGGTCCTGCCAGGCCCAAAGCCCTCAAGGAACTTGGTTGTGTCTGGGTTCAGGGATCCCAAGGAAACATTCATTTCTGTGACTAAACTGGCTTTTATGTGTCCTGGTTTTGGTAGGACTCTTGAAGAGCTTTGGGTGCTCCACAGGGTCTGGCAGTTACAGGAGCTGCTTCTAACTCAGACATCAGTCAGGGACCTCTGGCTTCAGGGAGCAAGAGATATTTTAAAATTATTTCCACTTGATTTGTAAAGAAAAAAAGTGGTGGGAGAGGGAGACAGGGAAAAGCTGTTGGTGCAGTATCCAGTAGAACCAGACCAAGGAGGCCCTGGTGAGCACTGAGTTGGGCTGTGTTTCACCTGGGCAGTGCCCTGGCTGCCTCCTGGCCAGCATGGCCACTGACTGCAGACACCAGAGCCGTGTCCCTGTGCCAGGGACATGCCCTGTGCAGTCCTCACGGCCCAGCACAGCTGGGGCCACCATCATGGCAGGGCTGAGCCAGGTCCCCTGTGCCTCCACCCGCAGTCTCAGCCACTAAGCTCTCTTGCCTTTGCTGGGGAATTGCTGCTGATGGAAACCCTCTTCTGTCTCCAGCTCTTGGAAGCTTTTGATCTCGCTGAGGCTGTTATGTCCTGTGGTTTTGTTGATATTATAAATAGATGTTGTAACAGAACATGAAAGAATTTGTGCTGGCCAAGGGTTGTTCTTATTAGATGCAATGAATGAGGAGGGGATAGTTCCTGTCAGGCCCAGTCTCTTATGTCATGGTGTCCTCTGATGGCTCTTCCACCCCACAGCATCCCTGCAGAATCAGCCAGGTGGCAGGTCTTCCTTTCAGGAGGGTGGGACACTGGGCTCTGTGTGCGTGGCATTTCTGTGTTAAGACAAAGAAGTAGGGAGAGGCCCAGTTCAAGGGCTGGGGTGTCAATGGAGACTCCAGCAGAGCAGAGAGGAGCTTTGAGCAGAGCTTTATGCGGTTCCTCTCCTGAAGAGCACATCCAGGAGCCAGAACACGCCGCTCCCCGCTGGCTGTAACCACGGAACAATGAACAAAGGCGCCGGGGGGGCTCCGCGTGGGACAGCGCGTCAGGCTCGGAGCTGCCGGGGGCTCCCGGGAAGCTTCGGCTCCGGCAGCACCGGCGAGCTGTGGAGCAGCAGCTCGGGCTTTGGGGGGAGTGGGGGGCGATGCCCGGGGGGCGATGCCCGAGCGGCGGGTGCCACCTCACGGTGGCGGAGGGAGCGGGCCGGGAGCGGGGAGGGACCCCGAGCGCTCCGGGAGCGCCGCGCTGCCCCCGCCCGAGGGGCTGTGCTGCGCCAGCTCCGCAGCCACCTCCGGTGCTCTCCCGACCCGAGCTCTCCGTGCCTTCTCAACAGAAGCAAATGGTCCCAGAAATCCCAGAACAGTTTGGGTTGAAAGGGGCCCTAAAGATCATCCAGTTCCGGCAACCTGCCGTGGTCAGGGACACCTGCCGCTAGATCAGGTTGCTCATAATCCAGGTAAGGTCTGGCCTTACCTGGAACGCTTCCAATGATGGGGCATCCACAATTGTCCCTTGAGGGTGGAGATGTGCCCTACAGCATATGGAGAGATGTCTGTGGATGTAATCCTCGGGGATCTTTGAGTGAGGGGACAGCTTGGCTGACAGCGTCGTTCAGCAGCTGATCTTCTAAATGGTGCGGCAACAGCAACTGTTAGGATTTTAACTGCAATGTGAAGACAAGCAAAGGGTTAATACAAAAATCTCCTCCATATCCATTCTTTGGAAATTACCTCTGCAGGGCCCTCCCAGAGGTAATTTCAGCACAGCTATCTTGTGTGCGTGCTGCAGGAGACAGTACTTATCCTGAGCCTGACAGTTTGCTGCTGCCTTCAGACACTTCCTTGGCAGTTGGTTTTAATTACCCTCACTATGTGGTACCTCACCTGCTCCTGCAGACCTGGCACCACGAGCTACTGAGAGACTGACAGAGTATCCCATGGTGTCCCCACTGGGTTGGACAGGAGTTACTGCCCAGGGTGTCAGCATGGGAGGCTCGCTCTCGTCAGCTCCTCTGGGCATTGCTTTGACTTGTGCCAGGTCTAGGTTTGGCCCAGGGAATGAGAAACACTTGCAGGAAATGCTCTCTGTCCCTTCTGCAGCACTAGAAATGCACAGGGTTCTGCAGATCACTCTGGTGGATTTTGGAGCTCTTTGTGCTGGTCAGCTGGGCAAGATTCTGCTTCATCCAAAGCAGGGAGAAGGCCTGGTGGGCACACACAGCCCCGTCCCTCTGCCTCGCCTTCCCTCCCTCCCTTGGCTTCTGCAGGGCAGCAGGCAGGAGGCAGAACTGGCCAGGTGCCTTTTGCAGGCCCAGAGGCCACTTGTTCCCCAGGTGAGCCTGTCAAAAATGAGACCAGACTCCTGGTACTAAAAGTTACTCAGCATTTATTATAATAAAAAGGCCCAAAGCATGGGGGCTTGCGGGCTGAGCAGGAGCGCTCCAGTCGAGGATGCTGCAGTGTTGTATTGCACTAAATAGTTATTTAGCTGTTTTCTGCACTGGGTGTTTGATAGTTTGCACTGTTCACATGGTCTGTATCACGTGTGGTGTCCCCCTTTCCCTCCCTAAGCCTCAGTGGGTGGTTTCTCCGTGGTTTGCTCCTCCCTTAGACCCTCCTCACTTGTTTTGCATTGGCTATGGTCCATGTCCTGTACTTCCCCTTAAAACCCACCTTGGGAGGGGGCATCGCTCTCTCTCTCACCTGGACAGCACCTGGGCTACTGGTGTCTCCTCCTTATGCAATAAAGAAGGGCAAGGCATCCTAGGAGGAAGAGTGTCTCTCTGTCTTTTACTCCTGGCTATGTGTGATTAAGCCAGGAGCCAAGGGGTTGAAGCTAGCTGGAGTAGGACCCCCAAAACCCCCGGATCAGTCACAGCCCTGCAGCACCGGCGCTGGGGCTGCTTCAGCAGCGATGTCCCCGATGTTCCAGGCGGAGCAGCACGGCTTCCCTGGGTCAGATGCCCCTTTTTATCCTGTTTTTTGTCCCTTTGGATTGGTTTCTGTTTGGATCCTTCATTTGCATGAAGGTTTAAGGTGCTTGATTGGCCCATTTCAGTTCTGTCCTTCGCTTGGCAGGTGATGCCCTTTACTTAGGTGTAATATGATACGTTGAGTACCCTATTTCTTATAACCACCCTTTTAACCCCTTTTACAATATAATAAC
>VZRH01002093.1:664873-681044 GCA_013397555.1 Urocynchramus pylzowi
CCCCCAGGCAGATGCTGGAGCTGTTGTGGGGACACAAGAGTAATCCCAGCTCTGTGGAGATGAGCAAGTGCTGTGTGTTCAGGACACAAGCACTGCTGTCTGTTGGCACTTTTCAAAATGTGTGTTTGCACCAACCTGTCAGTTAATAACAGTCTTTTGAGATAAAGCAAAAGCATCTCAAGGAGAGAAGGGAAGAACCCATTCAGTGAACAGGTTGGTTCTACTGCCTGGAAAAGAAACAAAGCCCCAAGCCACAACCAGGGCACTCAGAGGCTCTTGGTGACAGACTCCAGATCACATTTCTTTTGAAGGCGAGAACCCACTGAGAGGTTAAAAAAAGTGTGGCCAGAATGAAACTACTCATCACAGACTTTCAGACTGCTGAGGATTTCTTTACACTGCTGAGAGCACTCTTCTGTCTTGGAGTCCTACACTGGAAGAAGGACTTTTTTGGTGTGCTGTCACTTGAATATTTCCAAACTGCATGGGGTCTACCCCACTGCACAGATCTTGCATGAGCAGCCCCAATGGCACCCTCTGAGCTCTGTCCCAGGGCTACTGCTCTGGCTGTTCTCACTAGCAAGTCCTGCCAGTCTTACCTATACCTGCAAGAAAAGGGTCATTGGTGTGTGTCTCCAACCAAATTCCTTTTTTCTGGCCACAGAGAGCAGCCAGTGAAGCAGCCTTCCCACCCCCATGCCCCAGGGCTGTAGCTGAAAAGGGCCCTGCTGTCCAAGTGAAAGCTGGATGCAAGCTGAGGGAAAACAGATGGTTTCAAGATCAAGCCCATCATATGAATGAGAAGCCAAACTGCTGATGGATGGGGCTGTGTTTAGCTCAGGCGTGGAGCCAAATGCACTGCTGTCCTTCCCAAACTGTAGGTCTGCTGATGATCAAGAACACAGACCCTTGGAAGGGTCCAGAAGAGCCTGGCTCTGAACAGAGTTGACCTAGCTGCAGCTCGTGCTGCATCCCAGCATTTCAGCTCTGCTGCAGTGTCGCTGCACAGCACAGACTTGGGATGTGCACTGCAGTCCTGGGGCTTGCCCTTAAGAGGCAGGTTTTAGCTGCCCAGCTGTGGCACCATGGCTCTCTGTAGGCTGCCACCCTCAGTGGGCCCCCTTCCCCAAAAAGGCTTATTGATGGTGAGCTCTTGGTAGCAGCCCCGTGTCACAAGGTGCCCTGTGTGCTCTGGGAAAGCATTGTCGGGGTCTTCTCTGCTGGAGATGACCCCAGGTGTTGGTGGAAGCCGCTTTTCCCAACCCGGCTGTCCAAGAAGGAGTCAGGAGTCTTCTGCTCGTGTTCTCAGTGATGTTTATTGTCTCTTATCTAAAATATTTTCTGTCTGACCCCCGAGCTCTGGCCAGCAGGTCAGTCCAAGGGGCACTGCCTCCCACGGGGCTGGTGCAGTCTTTTATACCATGAACTACTATTAGATATTTACAATTGTGTGCCAATCCCTAACACCTGTGTTAGACAGTGACTTTCTACTCTGAACCAATCTAAAAATGCCAGCATCACCTAAAAGATGGATGTCAGGAAGAAGAAGGAAGAAGGATAGGGCACGCCCCAATCCCTCCATCTTAGGGTTTTAAACCCCCCTGTACCAAATCCCAAATTTTCTCCTTTCACCCTCTAACTACTGCTACTGTGTTGTCTAAACTTTTGTGACCTGTGATTCCTCATATAAGGTTTGGTAATTTGTCCCATGGGCTGAAATCAAAGCCCCAAGTGTTTTTGGCCTCCTGCCAGGGCTGCCCAGACCCCTGCCCGGGGTTTGGGGCACGGAGAGGAATGTCTTGGATTCTGACAAACATGACCTTTGCTAGATCCTGGGTTGGTGGTGGGGCTGGAGTTTGGAGTGGCAGCAGAAGTGCCACTCGTGCTTGTGCGTGGCCATCTGATGTGGTGACAGACACTTGGAATAGGCAGCAAGGCTGCAGTAGGGAGCTAGGACTTGTGCTGTCTCAACAGAGTGCTTTACCCCCAGCCTCAGAAAATCCCTAGGAGGAAATTTGATATAAAATAGCTCTTCCTGACTCCCAGAAGGCCCAGAAGTGAAGAAGGACTGAGCAAGGGTCACTCATCACCAGCTCATTAAACGCAGAAACCCAAAACCCCAGGGAATGAGGCGCTCTGAGGCAGCCCCTGACAGGGGTCATTGGCACGGGCTGCTCCAGGCTGTGATTTGGCAGCTGGGAATGCACAGTGTTCTGTGCCCCGAAGCCACACCCAAATGGGGATGGTTTTGTTATTTTTAGCATTACATACAAAGTGGTCCCTGTTTTCCTGCCATAGGACCAAATCCAGGGTGGTGTTTACTCTTGGAGATGTAGATGTTTTGTTTCTATAAGATCTTTGGATAGAGTTGCGTTGTATTTTTATTTGCATTTCTCATATATAACTTAATATAAAGTTTTGTACTTGAGAGTGTACAGAACCTGGGGGAGGAACATCCCTCACCACTGTTCCTGTGGCCTCAATGGGATCACAGCAGGACTGAGAGCTCAGTGAACAACTGGGAAGGCAGGGGGAGACTGAGGGATGGCTGATGCAATGGCATCTGTTCTGCTGCCCACTCAGGGCAGGAGGGACCCTCCAGGGGAGAGCAGAGCACACACTGGCAGTTTTCCATGAGCGTTCTCTCCTGAGTGTGTCAGCATCCTGCACCTGTGGGCTGCCTGGGGGGGCTGCCAGCTGGGAAGCTGCCTCTGAAGAAGGATTTCCCCTTTTCACCAGGAGCATCACCCCTTTGCACTGCCACATGCAATGCAACTGCAGATTTTGAGAAGGAAGAGGCAAGGAGCCACCAGCATCCCTTCTCCCCCATCACCATTTGCACATCAATGTGCCCTCCTTTACGGGGTGAATTCAGAAAAAAACACATTTGCACTTGAATACCCAGCGAACATCTGGGCCAGCAGTTGATGTCTCAATCCATCTCCAAGGCTCACTGCTACAAGCTCTTAACTTTACCCTTGCCCAGATGTGCCTGTTCTCTGTGCTGTACAGAAAGGCAAAAATTGCACAGGGTGGAATGTGTTGGAATTGGCACTTTGGAAAATGCACGCTCTGCTGGAATGTGCTAACATCCAGCTCACACAGAAGGGCAATTAACTCTATTTATGTTCATGAGCCTGAATCTAAAACTGGCTTCAGAAAGCAGCTCTCTCACATTAAAGGGCTTTGTAATCATTATGCTAAAGTATTTATTTTGAAAACATTTTCCGTTTCTTAAACAGTTAGGATATTTATAAAATATGGCATCAATTACTACATATTTCTTTATTCTCACTGATTAAACAACCTATAATTATATTTAAGCCTCTTATTTGTATATCATGGCAGCATTAAGAAAAGCTCTGTGATTTGTCTGCATGGCTTTTTTTTCCCAAATAGCAGAGGGCTGTGCTCTCTCTTCTCCTTTGGAGCATTACTGTGGTGGAGTTGCCCAAACAGCAGCAGCCAGGTGCCTGCTGCCCCAGCCAGCTCTTGGCACACGGGCAGGCTGAGGCTGGCAATGTCTTGTGACAGGTAATATTCGGCTCCATGTTTCTTGGACTCTGAGTGCAGTGTTTACAGCAGCTTCTCACAGTCATTTACTCACAGAAAAACATTTTCCTGGATCCTTTTTGCTTGCTGTGAAGCAGTCAGCGTTGGAATAATCAAATGTTCTCTGGCAGTGCATTGTTCACAAAGGCAGCATGGGCTTAGCCCTGCTGGGGACACGGTGAGGGGACACCATGAGGAACATTGTGCAGGGACACCATGCAGGGACACAGTGAGGAGCATTGTGCAGGGACACGGTGCAGGGGCCCTGCGTGCTCCCCCAGGGCTGCACTTGGCTGGCACCAGTGCAGAGGTGTGGGGAGCAGCTGGGACAGGGCTGGCAGAAGGGCCTGGCTGCTGCAGTTCTGCTGCTGATTTCTTTGGACTGCCCTGTCAGAAGTGTCTGAAGGCAAAGCTCCTGCTGGAACAGGGGGCACTGACCATGCCCTTTGGAGAGCTGTGTTGGCTGGGCTCTTGTTGTGGGTCTTGGCAATTTCTGTTGGGGTTTCGTTCAATGATGGTATCTCATTGCTTGAGAACTACTTGGTATAGATGAGACACATCCCATTGGCTTTTCCTGAGCTGGAGCAGTGACTTCAGGACTTCCTGACTGGCACTGCAGTGACTGGCAGGGGCCTGGGGACACAGTGGTTCAGTCCCAGATTTGAGGGAAATACGGGAGCAAGTTGGTGTGGATGCACTGTGCAGTCCTGTTGCTGTGGTTTAGGTACTGCTGTGGCATGTGAGCACATTAATGCCTTTTAAGGGATTTTACCTTAAAGTAAGGGCTGTGGAAAGAAGAGAGATGTCTACTTGCCCTACTTGAGTTCCAGCTTTTCCTATGCACATGTATGGCACTGTGGGGGTTGGGAGCAGAGCCCTGACACTTCAGTGCAAGAGAGACACTCTTGCACGGATGAGATGAGTACACAGGTTTCCTTGTTATGCCTGACAGATGTGCAACAGCAGACAATGAGTCAAAGTGTGAAGCCAGAGAAGGAAAAAGCTGCTGAGAATTACTGGCATAGCTTGGAGAGTAAAGCCCTCCAATAACACAGCATTGTTCTCTTGCATATAAATCTCAACTGAAATATGAACATCAGGCTTCCAGGGACTTGCCAAAGCTCAAATGTGCATCACCAATAACCAAACCCAACATGTCCTGCACAGAATCCTATTTATCATCTTTAGGCTGAGGCATGAAATCCCCACCCTGCAAGGCCTGGATGACAGACTGACTTCCAGCTGATGGCAAACTCAGGTCAGGCAGCAGGAAGGACAGGGGGAGGAGGGAGTGCACTTTTCTGGGCAGGACTAATGGCTGGGGCTTGTGCCTGCAGCCTTCCTGCAGTTCACTGGGCCCTGGCAGGCACATCCCACACAGCAGCAGAGCAGCCATGCTGTGAGTTAAGTTGCTTAAGTTCACCAGATACAGAGATTTTTTGCAATGGTCTGCCCTGTGTCTGAAAGCACAGCACAGTGTCTCTTCTAAACCTTCAGTGGTGGCTGTGCTCTGTATCTCTGACACAAGCAGGAGCTGTGCCCAGCTCCATTTTTGCTGGGTGTTTCCTTTCCATCCAGCATAGAGCCAGCACCTAATCCAGTGTGGCTGGTCCAAACAACATGCAGGTCTCAGGGTATTCCTGTGTGCAGCCAGGACTTTGAAACCTGTGTGTGCTTGGATGGGGTGTCTGCCAAGGTAAGGCTGGCAGAGACCAGTCCACCACGTGCTATCCCAGTGCAAAACACTCCCTCCTTGCTCTAGCTGAGGAGGAATTCCCACTTTGTCCTGGTGCAGTTGCAGGAGCACGTGCCTAGAGATGGCTGAATAAAGACCCAGATGGGAGCAGAGGCACAGCTCCTTGGCCCCCCACAGCCAGGAGCTGTGCTTGGGCTCCTTCTCCTGCAAGGATTGTGTGCTCCCAGTGGATCAGCCTGGCTCTGTGCTCGGCAGTTGGCAGCACAGGGAATAGCAGTCTGCAATTCCCAGATGGCAGTCTGGAATTTGGGCTGTGCTGGCGAGGTACAAGCCATTGTTTCTCTCTTTGTAGTGTGGCTGAGAGAGTCCCAGCACAGTGGGGCCAAGGACTCTCTTGCTCTGTTTATGGCTCTAATGTTTTGCATTGTTTCTGCTGACCTTTGTGTCCCAAACACTTACCCTTTCTTCTGAAACTAGGGCTTTCTGCCTTAGAAAATCTTCGACATGGAGAAGTCTGTACAGTGGGAGAACTGAAACAGAGTTTCATTTTTCCACCCTGTTTTTCTTCAGTGGCCCTTCTTTTCACTTCGAGATGGAAGTGATGCAGTTATCTAGCAGGAGCAAAGAGTTTGGTCCAACTGAGAACTTGAGCCACTTCCAAAATCCCTATACAATATTTCACAGGCCACATCTGATCCTTGAAGCTCCTTGTTTTCTGTGATTACATCTTCTCTATTGTCTTTAGTCATCCTGTCTTCCCTGGGGCTCCTTCTAAGTGCCCTTGTCCTGGTCACTTGGCTCCTGCTGCATCTGTTGATACTGGTTGATACTTCTGGGAAGGAGAAGGGCATCCTCAGCTTATCCAGGTGGGCACACGTGCTTTTCCCCACCAAGGTCCTTCTCCTTGAAGCAGGATACCTTAGCTCCAGCTGGGAGCATAGAGCTCCTGCTCTTTGATAAGCATCTCTCAATACCTGAACTGTTTCCTCCGAGTAAAAAGGATTCAATGGCAAGATACTTCTATCAATTTTGTGCAAATATCAGATTACAGCATAGAAACCAGATTGTCTGCAATTAGATGACTGAATTAATAGGAAGACAGACATAATCCTGTACAATCTGAAAGAGGTTCATTGTTTGCCTGCAGTTACTGAAATTTCTTCAGTTCACTCTCAGAAAAGTACTGTTGTGTTTTCCAGAGTGGCACAGAATTTGATCTGCTCTTTCTTTCACCTTTGGGATGGGGCCCAGAGTTAATTCCCTGCAGATCACCTTACTTTATGAATAAGAGGAGCTCCTCCTGCAGTACCTGTGCTGGGAAAAACCAGCTGTGAATGCTGATGGAGCTGCACACTGGGAACAGGAGCAATCCCAGGGCTCAGAGATCCCTCTCCCAGCCTGATGCAGGGCTCGTTGGCCAGGAGTAAATGCTGGGCTGTGGGTGAGGTGCCAGGGGGAGGGGCAGCATGCAGCTGGTACTGCCCCAAAGCAGAATGCCCTAAGCCTGCTGGTTTACACTTGACCCTCCAAAATACATTTTTCCCTGTTTAAGGCATGTAGAGGAGGAGGAATTGTCTAACAGCAGAGAAGTGTATGAGCTGTCAGATGTGGTTTGCCTGTGATTACACCTCAGCTTTTGAATTGGATCCCTTTAGGGCTGGGACATTGGTGCTCACCAGCCTGCCCAGCATCCCGGGGATGCTTTGTGGAGATGAATCACAGAGCCTGAAATTCGGTGTGTCATTTGTCGTGCCTGTGGACAGGGTTCAGTGGTGAGCTCAGCAGTGCTGGGGTAATGCTTGGACTTGCTGGTCTTAATGGTCTTTTCCAGCCCAAATGCTTCTCTTATTCTATGATGCTGTGATGCTGTTTCTGTGATTCCATGTCTTGCAAGTCATGGGCAGTCATGAAGCCCAGCGCTGGCTCCAGAGGCTTTTCATGTTCCCGAAGCTGCTTCTGGGGAGAGGGTGGGGTCAGTCGGGTGGCGAAGCCTCCCCCTTCCCCACTCCGGAGGCGGCGGCTCCGAGGAGGAGCGGGATTCCCCAGGTTTCCATCTTCCTTGGCTTGTGGTGCCTCCTGCTGCCGGGCCGCGGGACGCTCCGGGCCGGGGTCTCTGTCCCCCGCCCCGCCGGGCTGCGGGATCCCGGGATTTGTCCCCAAAGCCGCGCGGTGGCGCGTTTGTCCCGGGAACGGCGGCGCGTTTGTCCCGGGAACGGTGGGAGGTTTGTCCCGGGAACGGCGGCGCGTTTGTCCCGGGAACGGTGGCACGTTTGTCCCGGGAATGGCGGCGCATTTGTCCCGGGAACGGCGGTGCGTTTGTCCCGGGAATGGTGGCACGGGGGCTCGGAGTGCTGTGCCCACCCCGGACAGTCCGGGTGCAGGTGCACAATATTTAGATGTATATAAAAACATACATATAAATATATATAAATATACATATAAATATATAAAAAGATACAATAATTAGATCAATATACAATATCTGTATAGTATATATAGATATATATACAATATCTGTATTGTATATGTGTATATATATACAATATCTGTATATATCTGTAGATATATATATCTGTAGATATATATATCTGTAGGTATATATATAATATCTGTATAATATATTTCATCATTATGAAGTATAATTAAATATTATCGAATGAAATATTAATAAACATTTCATTGTTATGAAATAAATGATATATCTATATAATGAATATAATGTATTAATTATTTGTTTTTAATTGCCTCTCTGCAATGAATGTTGGCAAGATCCATTTGCCCTAAATGCTGTATTTTTTAAAGAATAAGCCTAAAGAGCAGCAGCAGCAGCGCTTTGCTTCTTCTCTGCCCAGGTAATAACAGATAATGCAATTCATGCCAGTGAGAAAGCGCTGCTGAATTCTGCACCTGTCCTGGTTTCTGGGATTGAGCACAGCTGTCAGAGTTCCCAGTCTGGCCTAATGAGGTCGGTACCTCTCTGTGGCATAACTAATCTGGACATATGAGCTGCTGCTTTATTCCTTCCACTAATTGCTTGTGGCTGTTAAAGCTTTTCATGCTTTAAAAAAGTGAAAGTCAAACCCCAGAAAATTCAGGAAATTATAACAGTCTCTGTGCTGGACGGAGTGGAGTTGAGGAGACTTTTGATTTGTAATTTGTGGTCTAACTAATTAAGAAAGAACAAAACCTAATGGAATCTTTGTTGATTTTATTTAACAGAAAATCCAAGCTGGTTAATTTTTGATACATGGATTTAAATGCAGAATGTGGGGTGCCTGAGACCTCCCCAGCCTCACTAGGGAGAGGGTGAGGAGCTCCCCTAAAAGCTATAATTAGAAAGGCAGCGATTTCCCCATGAATTTTTATTTTTGAAGTGTTTTAAATGGCCTGGTCTCATCCACAGAGCTCCCTCCCTCTCTCCTTCTCTGCCTTCTTCCCTCCCAGGTTTCTCTAATGTGGGTCATGCCTCCATGTTTGCAGGTGGCACAGTACAGAATCTGTATTTTTCTTTTTCAAAGTTAAAGTGTCTTTGAAATACGGTTTTGCATCTAATGCAGAATGTAATAAAAAGACTTTAAAGAGCTGCTGACGCCTCATGGAAAAGTGAAAAACGTTCTGTTGAGAAACAATCCTGCTAGGCTGTCTTATCTCCTGTTCCCTTTGCTCATTTTTGATAGCAAGGGGCACTATAAATATATGTAACTATACATAAAAATGAGAAACCCTGGCAACCAAAGAGAAGGTTGGCTGTTTTCTCATGTTCCTTCACTGTGGGCAGGTGGGTGAGGGTAGACAGAGTTCATCAGTCTCGTTTCATCTTTACAGCTGCTGTACTGATGCTGTGGCCGTTTGTTGAATGTTGGACTGAAAGGGAGTCACGTACCAGTGGATTATTTTTTCCTAGAGGTATTTGTTAACCCTCTAAAAATAGCAGCAGTGGTTTCTGGAGCACTCTGACAAGACTGGCGGTGGAACAGAAAGGAAGCGACACTCCGGAGCCAGGGGACAGGAGCTGCCATATGGCCATGGGGACCAGGGCTGTGCTTCCCGGGGAGAGGGGCAGGGAAGCAGTCAGGGATGGCTCCCTGCACCTGCTTGGCTCCAAGGCAGAGCCAGTGTCACACTGTCCCGGTGTCACACTGGGCTGCTGGGTCACCCTGAGGGTGTTGGGGGCAATCCCTGCGAGAGCTGGGCACACACACACATCAGGGACTGCTTCCTGTGACCATGTCAGAAACCCATGACTTTGTGAAAGCAGCTCCTTTCACCTGCTCTGCAGAACACAGGTATTGCCTTGTGGAACTAATAGAATTGTTATCTTCTTAGAGGGGACCCCACACAGGCAGGTGTCTGCTGTAAGGAGCGACTTTGATTGCTTCCAAAATACTGGGCAGAAGAACCTGCTTGATCCCTTCCCTTCTGACAGCTCTTGCAAAGAACATCTCTGTCAGAAGCCCAGCAGAGTCTGCTGAGAGGGGCTCAGCCTCTGTACAGTGGATGGAAAATCCAGATCTTGGAGCCTGGGCAACAGAGAGGAGCTGCCTCATTGCTGGGGTCCTGCAGATGGATCCTGCAGTGCTGCATTGCTGAGCTAAGTGCTCCTTGGCTTTTAAGTTTTCCAGTAATTTTCCCAGGCAAACGATGCACCTGCCATAGCCTCAGGAAAAAATGTTTATTGCCATATCCATCCACTGTTCAGAAAAAGAAAGTTATTTTGGCACTGAAATACTGTAGTCCCCTCCAAAACTGCACCTTGTTCAAGCTGTCATAAATGGTAAAACTGAAACCACAGAAGGTGGGCTGAAACCTCCGTCAGGTGTTGCAAGAGGTGCTTTCCTGTCATTAGCATTTTCTGAAGTAAGAGCCCTTTTACAGAAATTCTTGAGTGCATTATTAGCAAGCTGTATGGAAAAGAGCTGTTTGGACAAAGGACAGCTGGTTTCCAGCTTGGCTCTGCTAGGATTGCCACAGGTGGCTGACTGATGTGTGACAGCAGGATTGTGCAGGCCATGTGAAAAATGCCTCTTTTCAGTAGGACAAAGCAGACACTTGCCTGCTAAATAAGACAATCCAATTTAAAATCAAGGGTCAGTAGGGAAGCCAATATGAAGCAGGTCAGTACACTCCAGAGCAGTGCCATGAGAGGCTACAAATCACAGGTAATGTTTACATGGAAATTGCAGCTCTGTGAGATGCCACCCAAGGCTGATGGGATTCCTTTTAGGAACTTGGAGCACTTATGGTTTCCAGACCTCTCTTTTTTAATACTGAGAAAGATGAAAGACTTTTTTTTTTTTTTTTTTCTGCTTTCCTGCACTTGTGACTTGGTATTCTCTGAAATTATGAGGTGACATACAGGTATGTTCTGCACAGAGCAACCCAGCTGTGCTGGGTGAGTGGGCTCAGACATCTGCACAGTATCATTCCCCTGTCACCAGCTAATGGTGGTATAATTAGAAAAGTCATTAATCCTTGCTCAGCAGTGCTAGAAACTATTTATAGCAAAGTAGAAAGCCCTGCACATGAAGCTAGGGTGGGTATGGAAATTGCTTTTGATGTCATGTGTGTTGTGGGGCCCAAATGAAGAGGGTAGTGATTTGCTTCCAGGAGAGAACTTCCCTTTCTGACCCTGTGGAGACAGTGCAAACTGTCTTGTCTTCCTGAGATATCACCCTCTGAGTTATGGGGAATCCCTTTTGACATCCTCTGCAGGCTGTCACCATCACAGGCTTGGGGGTCCTGGGGGGAGCCCTGTCCTCCCAGCTGGTCTGCATCTCCCACTGCTGTGGACTGTCCTGGCAGACCAGTGATAGCCACTGGGCTGATTGCCCAAAAGCCCAGCCATTTCCTGTGCTGGCAGAGCTGCAGCAGCAGAGGGCAGGTAGAGCAGACTGGGAGCACAGCTTCATGTCTGCACTGCTGCTCAGGGCTGGCAGATCGCACCTGCGTCCCACCTCCCGCTCCTCACACCTGGCCGCAGCCATCAGGGAGGTTTTGAGATGCTTTGGCTGGTAAGAGTCCTTTACACAACTCTCTTCCCACCTGGGGACTCCAGCAGCAGCTGTACCTGTTCATTTTGTGTGACACTGCTCTCTGCCTCCAGACTGATGCTGGCGGCACAGGCAGAGGTTGGTCCCCGGGTCTCTGAGCCCAAGGAGAAACTGGGGCATTGGCGATGCTCAGCGAGCCACAGGCGAGGGAAGCTGCTATTTACAGGCTTCCAGGACACAGCACAGCTTGGGCTAAAGTCCATGTTTTTCCTGTACTGGAGTCAATATTTCCACTTGAGGAGTTCAGTCATCTCCCCGTGCCTGGGCTTCACCTTGGTACCCGCCCTTGGTGAGGGGTGGGAGGATCTCAGAACTTTCTGAAGCAGCCAAAGATGCTGCAGTGGAGAACTGGATGCTGGACAGCGTGCAAGGAGCCTGAGGAGCTGGTGCAGAGGCAGCCAGTGCCTGGAAGTGCAGCGCTGCAGGCAGCTGCAGAAGTGGGTGCTGGTGAGGTGCTGGGGGAGCTGTGGAGCTGTGCTGGGGTCAGCTGAGGTGGCATCGTTCAGAGACACGCTCCCGTTGTCAAGTTAAACACTTCACTGGGTTCTGCCTAGTGAGGCACAAATAGCCTGTCTGTGTGCTGGCAGCCAGGCAGCAGCATAACCACAAGGGAAATATGTTTCTGTCTGGGCTCACTGCATCTTCCAGGCTTTGCTGGAACGCTTTCTCAAAGAAACCATAAAATTATTTTAGCCTCTGAGATTAGTGGACCAAGCCTTGCTCTCCTCGGGAGCAAGACTGAAATCCCTCTGAGAGAGGCCTGGTGGGCAGCTGCTCCCCTCAGCTTCAGTGGGACAGAGGGAAAGGAGAGAGGGCCTGCTGGAAATGGGGCACCCGCTGTTTCGGCACTGCGGGAAGTCCCAGCACCGCCTTTGGCTGTCAGAAGGAGCACTCAGGCTCTGCCGCGCCTGGATCATAAAAGGTGACCTCGGAAATTGCATTTCCAAACATCTTCCCCTCTCTGGGAACCACGGCATTGTTCCCACTGTTTCAGGCTGGGACTGCCTGGGGGTCTTTGTTCAAACTCCCTGGGTGCTGCAATTCTAGCACAGAGCTAACTATGCTTTGCCAGAGCCTGGGATCCTGGGAGGAAGCTGCGGATCAGCCTTTTGTTATCCCGAGGATTAAAAACTGTAGTTGGGGATGAGCTGAAGAAATCAAAGTAACTTATCTAGAGACATCCTGTGGGCATATTTAGCAGTGTGATGGAGCCAGGGTCAGCCACTCCATCAGGTTGTTTCAAGCAGCACAAGCTGGCAGGAGGCCCCACAAACCTCAGTGAAGAGGCACAGGTTTCAAACATGCTCAGAAAACTTTGTTTTGCAAAGAACCTGCTGCTGCCTGCTCTGATTTCACCACTGAATGTCAGGAAAGGAGAAGTCCAAAGTGCATCGTGCTGCAGGAGAGAATCTGCGAGGTGGCTGTCACAAAGGCTCAGGGACTGCCCAGGCAGAGTGAGGACTGCTGACAGCAGCTCTCTGGGCACAGGGGTGGTGGGCTCCTCACTGTATCACACCTGGGCAGCCCCACATGTGCTCTGATGTGAAGTTTTCTCAAGCCTCTGTCTCCTTCTTCTGGATAAACCCAGGAGCTGCTGTACCCAGCACCAGTGCTGCTTTGTGCTCTGCATCAATCTGTTATCTCTGCTCTTAATGGAAACAGGAACTGGATTTGGGAAAGGAGTGGCACAGAACTGGAGGTATCTTTTATCTGCCCACAGCCACTTGCACCAGTGGCTGCTCTGTTTGTCCCACATTGCAGTGGAAATAAGGTGCCAGTTTGGGCAGGGTTTGCTGCAAGGATGTCTCTCTGATAAACAGTGGGCAAGTAACTGTGCCCTTGCTCTCCTCTTCATTTCCCCATGCCTGAGAGTACAGGAAATGGAACCTGGAGAGCACTGTATAGGCCAAGGGAGGAAGGGAAATAGAAAATGCCATCAGGAACACATGTTGCTGCATCCCACGGTGAAGCATCATTTCTCTGCTCCTCAGAATTCCCTCTGAATCCGCAGGCTGATGTTGGATTGTTCCAGGGGAAGGCCTGGAACGATGTCCCCTGGAGTATGTGGCACACTGCATGTCAGTTGTTTTACTGAAATGAGATAGAAAGTAGATTTTTAAAGTGCAAGATGCAGCTCCTTGCAGCAATCCCCCTCTGTCAAACAAGGTGATCTGCTCCCCGTCCTGGTGCTGATGTGCTTGGGCAGGTTTTGCAGTGTCCTTTGGTGGGCTCTGATGTGCAGGCACTGAGCTGTGAATGCATGCAGGAGCTGGGCACACAGCAGGTCCAGAGCCTTTCCAGGAAGGAATCAGCCCCAGTTTGTGATCTGCTTTGTTCCATGTCTGTGGTAACCTCTCCTTCTTTGGAGAATAAGATTTTAAAGAGCTTATGAAAATGATCAAACCTTTCAGCTTCACTACTGTGATTAATCAATCACAGCTGCTGCTTTACAGCTCCTTGTTTTGATGTGTTTTGGGTTGTTCCAAAGTTAGCCCAGCTCAGGGCCAGGAAATATATTCCTGAGCCCTGCAGGGTTCTGGGACAGAGCAAAAGCTGAGTTTTCAACATTATTTCCAACCTTTCTTATGCCTATGTTGCCATTTATTGCTAGTGAGCATGGGATGCTCCTGGGAATTACACAATCCCCAAAAAAATGTGAGGAAAGGATTCAGCTCTTCCCTGAATGGTAGCTGCATCATTGCAAATACTGTCTGATCTGCCCTTCTTAGCACTGAAGTATCTGAGACTCCAGGTGGCACCTCTAAAGAGTTTATGTCAATTTTGGAGGCTTAGTTGCATGGCTTAAATGCTCCTTAACACTTATTTTTTTACAGCCAAAGAGCCAAGCAGGATCGTGAAGCTCAGATAGTTTGTAAAACTGCTGTCAAGCAGATTAAGCTGGAAATGGAAAATCTGCTGGTGAAGTCTTTTCTTTCTAATGTTTGTGTGATAGAGGGTGATTTAAAGTCCATTTCACCACTGAGGTGAGGCCCCAGGTATCTGGTAGCAAAAGGACAATGGGATGGCTCAGCCTGCTGCATTGCACATACAAAATCCTTGAGACTGTGTGCAAAGAATATTTATCACAAATAAATTAAACTACACAGACTCAGCTCTTGGAGGGCCTGACAACACCCTGTTAGTGCCCCTCAGCCCTGGCTGGGCTGTGGGTGCCTGCAGAGCTCTCACAGGCCCCAGGCCCATTCTGCTATGGCTCTGATGCATGCCACATCTGCATCCCAGAAACACGGATTGCTGAAGGTGCAGCATTTTTGTCACACCCTGGCAAAGCTGACACCTGGACAGCAGAGCAGTTTGATGAGAAAAGGGGGAGGCATATAACCACCCTGATTAGCCAAATGTTCAGGAGGGGAATGATGAAAGCTTAGTTTCACCTGGCTTTGGAAGTGAAGGCACAAAGGAGCCTTTCCATATCTTGACATGCAAGACAAGTATGCCATGGTTCCTCTGGGGTGCAACCACCAACTGCCTTGAGCTGCAAAGCCTTTAATCCATCTCCCCTCC
Organism: Urocynchramus pylzowi; assembly: GCA_013397555.1. NCBI lineage: Eukaryota > Metazoa > Chordata > Aves > Passeriformes > Fringillidae > Urocynchramus > Urocynchramus pylzowi. Next base: position 679,697 of record VZRH01002093.1, read on the forward strand.
CCTGTGGAGCCCCAACAACCTCATCCCTGCTGAGGGATATTATGGGGACTGAGGGAGGTAGAGCAGAGCCAGATTAACTGCCTTTGTCCTGGCTGTTTGCACAGCCTTACACCTGGAAGTACAGGGCTTGAGGTACAATGTCTCTCTGCTCCATCACATCCCCTTCTTCTTACCTCATCTGCTGGCAAAAGAGGCACCAGCCAATTGAGCAGAGCTGGAACAGAAAGCCTCCCTGATACCAGCTAGTCCTCACCCTTCTCTCTGCTGTAGGCAGAAGGGGGGCAGCAAAATGGCATTGCCCCTGCAGGTGTGTGTTGGCAGAGGGACAGTGCATGGGCTGTGCTCACCTGCAACCCGGGCTTCCAGGCTGTCAGTCTGCATCCTGAAGTGGCTTTGCCTGGGGATAGCATGCACAAAGATAAGGGAAATCCATCTTCTTCCCACATTCAGGCATTACTGGATTTCAGAGTGAGGAGAGAGCTTGGTTTGAGCCTGACTTTGCATCACAGACTCCCAGGCACGTGTGTCTCGTGCTATATTAGGGATCATCTTCCCATCACGTAGTTTGCAGGGGTCTGTGTCCCCCTGATTTCTCCTTGCCCTGTTCATTGCCTTGCTCCTCTGCTCTGACCCTGTCCTGGGGCACTTGTTCAGTGCCTGCTGCCTCCTCTGGGGCCATGACCAGCCTTTGGCTGGAGAGGAACCCATCCTGTTCCCTTTGGCATTTGCTCTCCTCCAGCTGCTGCGTTGAGGAAGCCATTCCTGCCCGTGCAGGAGCTTGCCTCCCACTGTCCCCGCGTGCTGTGTGTGGTGGGCGCCTGCAGTGCCAGGCATGCTCGCTCCATAAATCCAGGGTATTAAAATGAGTGTGTCATCTGCAGAAGTAAGAATCTGGGAGTATGTTCTCCCTGGCGACTGTGATACCCTTCACAGCCTCTGCAAATCAAACATGCACATCCGTCTATTTTCACAGTGGGGAAAACTACAGACTCACAGAATGACTTGGGTTGGAAGGGATAGCAGAGATCATCCAGTTCCCACCCCCTGACATGGGCAGGGACACCTTCCACTAGACCAGATTGTTGCAAGTCCCAGCTAACCTATCCTTGAGCACCTCCAGGGATCCGGGGGCAGCCACAGGTTCTCCGGGCAACCTGTGCCAGGGCCTCCCCATCCTCACAGGGAGGAATCTCTTCACACCTCTGATTCAAATCTCCCTTCTTTCCCTTCAAAGACGTTTCCTCGCGTCCCATCGCTCTCCGCACGTGTTAGACCCGTGCCCCGGGGGGCGGCCAGACCGGGCGGCTCCGCGGGGCCGGGGGCTGCGGGGCGGGCGGCCCTGCGGAGC